>JAPMNP010674313.1:9560-20545 GCA_029874935.1 Atherina boyeri | reverse complement strand
GGACAGCATCATGTGTGACTCATTGAATTATACCAATGACATTGATCACGACAATGGCTATATATATTGCAGCAGTATGTGTGAAAGGACCAAAGTATGATGTCAGCATTTTGCTTGCTTTAGACAGATCATTTTAAAAGCCAGTATCAGCTCTCAGAGATCTCATCAGCATCATAAAGTGTATTCCATCGCAGCCATTAATATGAGCTGACAGCATGGTTCAGTGTTGTAGCTGCAGCAAGGCTTTGTGACAGAGCTGATCTGTGCTTGGTTAAACTCCTGCAGCTTGAAGGCATAATGTACTCCACTCCCCCAGTGTTGTACCTTTTGTAATTGCCCAGTAACTTTCAACAACACCATTGTTTCACTGAGCCCAGAATTAATTTCCTGGTGGGACTTTGAGCGGAACATCTTCATTACTGCATGTTTTCATAATAGAAGCCAGAGCTTTGTGGGGGGAAAAAAAGGGAAGGTGTTCTCCTTATCAAGCTTTTAGGTTGAATTGACCCAGATGTGCCAACAGTACACTAAATCATTAGTGTGAGCCATTTATTGTAAATTGCTTCATATGAGCTTGTTCATATTACAACCTCAAGCCACTAAGGGCATCATTAGATGGTCATTGTCTACAGCTATACTTTAATTTTCATTGCAAACAGCTTGAGCTTGATAGCTGCGTGGCCAGGTTGAAAATGGAACCGGTAGAAATACCCTGTAGTGCATAGTTGGTCCTGTGCCAGGAAGTCAGGATTAGCCCTCTGGACCTGCATTATATCCTCTACATCAACAGCCTCCTCCTGAGCTGATTAAGCAGCAGCCTGCGATTTTATTTTTAATATGATTCCACTGGTTTTCTTTTTATGTGAGTATTATTGCAATAATCAGGCACCAAGAAGATTTAAAAAAGATTAGAAACACTGAAAACCACATGGGGTTATTATCAGGTCAAAGGGTTTGTAAACTGAAATTGATTTTTTTTTAACTTTCAGGCTGTAACTCTGAATTGGAGGTGCAGATAGGTGGTATATAAACAAATGAAACAGAAAAAAGTTACAGAATTCCTTAAGCATGTAGTACAATCAATGTCTAAGGTCTTCTGATGGTAGATGGTTATTTTATTAAATATCATCAACTTAGTTTAGCATCAGAAACAGTCTTTTCTTCTTTTTTTTTCTTTTCTCTGGTTTCCTTTCCCTTTAAATGTTAGTGTGGCTCTGCAGCCAATATTTTCTGTTGCTATAATGCACCAATTTATTATGCTTCCAAGAAATAAAGAAATTTGAACTTTCCAAGAATTATCCAGGGTTAAAGGTGGATGCTTGGAGCTTTTGAAATCTTGTTTTCAATGTAGGAAAAAACATTTTACACAGTCCATTAATTATAAGCTAAACAGTGGTCATTTCATACCAGCATTCTTTAAAGATGGGGGTTATCGTATAATGATGGATGCTCATTTTCGGTATCACCTCCAGGTTGTTTTAATGGTCTGAAGTTGCATTATTTGTCATAAAATTGTACTTTTTGTTATTCACAAAGCAAGCACCTTAATAATTCTGGCTCAAAACCTAAAGTTGGAATAAATTTCTGACTTTGGAACTTTGCTTAATGGTGCTTAATGATATTTAAAAATCTCATGACAGAGAGAGGATAATTAAATCTAGCTTTTAAATGGATCTTGTGATGAGATTTCGGTGCCAAGGGTAATAAGACATCCACTCTCCAAATATTTGTAATGTGTAAAAGAGCTAAAAAGCTTTGCTCTAATATTAAGACGACTGCTATATAAAAAGTAATTTTTTGTATAATTTTCTTTTATCCTCAGACTGGACTTTGGATAACCTTAATGTTGGGCAGGGTTTCAGTCCTGGCCTTTCCCCTTTTTGTCCACTCTCTAGAGTAGCTATGAGGGTTCTTAGTGTGTGTTTCATTCACAGTGCATCTGAGCCAGGGTCCTTGTGTTCAGCAGTATAGCTGATAGCGGGAAAAGGGTCTTGTCTGCCAAGTCTCATGCCTTTGATGAGTGACGGAAAGCAGCCCGGCCTTCAGTTGTGCTTAAAGCCTCTCTGTGTCTCTATGGTGAGGGGGTGGCCTTGGAACAACAACCTCCTCGGTCATAATTATCTTAAGCAAGCTTTGGACATTGTTGTGCAGCTGTGTTAACCATGTGCGATGTGCCTTTTCTTTGTAAGCAGCATTACACCTCACTCATTAACAATGGATGAAATCTGAGCCATGGGCTTTGGGGAGGGGTGTTTGATGAAAAACTAGCACAGTTCTTGCTTTTTGTGCTGCTATTGTGGGGATAGAATGGTTTTGAAGATGCTCAGTGGATTTTAACTGCGCTCCCTTGGGCCCCAAGTACTTGGCAGTGGTGCCCTGTAGGATTTCAAACATTTCAGTTTCATGTGTCATCAGGAAGACGCAACTAAATTCTTCCAAGCTTTCCAGTGCAAATGAAATTGGTCATCCTTTTAGCAAGAACAGCAAAATATGTAACAAAACACCGATTCACAGTGTTGAAAATTATGAGAGCTCCTCAGCTGTATAAACTTATCCCCTGAGCTTTATCTGTCCCTGCTCCTTGCCCTCTGCCAATGTGGAAGAGGAAGAAACTACTCATCAGTGGATTTAAGGGCCTGCTGATGTGTAAAGCTTTGCCTGAAATGGTGAGTAAGAGCTGAGCAACAGAGTAAAGCTTACTAACTCAAACCCTGGGGCTTTGGTAGAATATTCCTTTTATGGGGTCACTCTCTGTGAAAACTCTAGTGGGAAAGAGTTGCTAGAGACATGACTAAGGTAGTAACCGAGTTGTTGGCAAGCAACGCTGCGAAAGAATGGTTAGAGCTACACAGAAATTGGCCCGTCAGCAGTCAGGCTAAAAATAAGAAGTCCTTAAGCAAAAAGACTGCCTCAGACAGCGTCTATCTCTTTTTGTTTAGATGAAGGGAGAGTTATCTGTCCTCTTCATTTGGGTGCTCCAACCTGAGCCTGCTGCTCTGCGTTGGGAATGCTTAAACCAACAGGGGATTCCCAAATCACAGCTGCTCTCTCTTTCTGGAATGATGTGTGAAATGTGTGGGTCTCTTCTCTTGTGTTTTTTCTTTCTCTCTTTCTCTCTCCCTCTGCTCCTCTTTTCCAGGCATGGCGCAGTGATGGCTGTTGGAAGGAGGATTTTGGTGAGGGTGGGGGGTTCGGGGGGAGTGGGGGACGGGACGTTGAGTTTTGAGTTAGCAGCAGCATGCTTGCCGCCCACTCCCTATCCAGTCTTCCTCTCAGGCTTCCTGTGGGATTGAAGAGGAGTATAGTTTTAACAGGGAAGGAGAAAGAGGGAAAAAAAACTAGGGGTGTGGGGTGGGTGAGTTGTCTTGGCTAGAATGGGCTTCAATGGGGAGAATGTCTGGATGTTAAAAAGGAAGTGGGTTGTACATTGGAACGTTTCAGGGGAATGGTGGCTGCTTTATTGGAATTTAAATGTGGCTGGAGTTGTGTGAGTTAGAGTAACCGGAGTGGGGTTGTTTGGTGCCTTTAAAGCACTAATAGGCTTTTCAACAAGGCATGAAGGGGAATTGTCTGATTATTTCTTGATTGTTTGGGCTGTTCTGTTGGGCTCATCATATGAATGTTGCAAGATGATTGTGAAATCATTGCAGCTTTGTTTAATACTGTTTCCTTTATCATCTATTGTGTTTTAATCTACAGTGGTACCTGAAACAATACATAAAAGACAATTAAATGCTCTTTTAAGTAAGAAGCATAACTATTTAATCGATAATACAGTACATCCAAGTCAAAGAGTTTGTTTATTGAAAGTACAAAAACAAACCATCTCTTATAGCTCCAGCCAGCCTAGCCTGATTTCTCCATTTGTCTCTACCCCAGCATGATGCCCACAGCTTCTTGTTCCCAGGAGTAACACAAAAACTTTCATATTGTCAAGTTTTCTATCTGTGTTTATGAATAATTAGCCAAACTTCATTTTTGTAAACAACCAGGTTTGCATTAGCATTTATTTGATGCTTTGATTTCAGACGTCTGATGTTAGAGAGATACTGATGAATTTTTAGTGCCTGAACTTCAATAGTTGTCAGAAACAAAAAGAAGTTAACCAAAAAAACCTAACTTTGTTTAAATAGTAAAACATCAACCAATGTTGATTCTCCCAAACTTTGCCAACATTAGTGTGGTTGTGCACAATTATGTGTCCACCACAGACATTTCTTTGATTTTACTGCTTCTAAAGGTTTTCATATAACCACGAACACTGTTGCAAACAGACGTTGCAGTTATGATAATCTTGCCTCACAGCCAGTCATGCAGTAGTTGATCAGCAAAGAGTTTCTGTCCCGCTGGACACAATTTTCTTGGCTGAGGTTTCTTTTAAATGCTGTTCACAGTATAGAGTGTGAGTGTACATACTTTTTTTTCCTGTGTTTGTGCAGAACCTAAATCCACAGTTTCCTCACTGAGGTGAAGAGTAAACATCATGATGGGCCCGGCCACAGGTATCTGGAGTGTCTCGTAGAGAGCAGAGAGTAAACATCAGCCTTTTTGGTCTTTATTTGGTCACTTTGCTGAGCTTTCAACAGACTAAACTTCACTGACTGTGCTCAAACTTTGGCAGGGCCATGGAGTGCAGTTTCTGGGTTTTGAATGTTTACATGATATGTGACGTATTCAGTAGGATGTCGCATTTGCTTGTGTTGTTCAGCTGACCACTCCCAAGTTTTGTCCCCATTGTTGGCCTCAAGGAAAAGGTCATCCACGTTCATGCGTCAAGTGTAAGACTATACATCCCCCCTTTCCACAGTCTGACCCTGCAGCTGACCGTCATGTCCCACATCTGCGGCTCTGCTGGCTGAACCACAAACCACTCCTGACTCGTCTCCTTTTCTTTTGGGTTTCTTTTTCTCTCTCACTTCCTTTCCATCAGTTCTCCGTCACAAATAGTACATTGAGTTTGATTTAATCCATCCTCATGTCCGCCTCCCCTGGAGACGACAATCAGCTACCATCTGCTTCAGCGTCGGTGGGTAGCCATCTGAGCTGACCCTGTGCAAAGATCAACTTCCTGAGATGTCAGAGGGAGCTTGTGTTGATGCTTTCACGGGGGAGGGATAAAGGGGGGTATTCTCCAATCTTTACTGGTCTCTCTTTCTTTTCTAAGGGCCCCAAGATGTTTTCTCTAAGGGATTAGTGCATCTCCCACGCAAAGGAAGATTGCATTTCCCCTTAACAGAGTGCAGGATGTCAGGAATTACTCAAATGTAGGACACCTCAAAGAATGCGTATATAACTGCCGGTTTTGTCTTTATATGACATTTTATCCATCATGGCCTCCTGCAAATTAGGAATACAGAAAATGAAAGAGCAGGAAGTATGAGGTCAAAGCTCTGAAAGAATCAAGGAAGTGGCTTTTTTCCCTTCATTAATTGATACCGAGCTTTAGAAGATTTATGTTTCCCTTGATGTCTAAGGGTTTGGGAACTGGAGGCAAAGCAACCCAAAGAAACCCCAACTTAAAACCAATAAAAACAGATTTGTTTTTGTTTTTGTTTTCTCTCTCTTATCACCATCCTCTTAACATTCACTACCATGGATATGGGAGGGAGTTAATTATGATTTCCCTGTAATACTGTAATTAATCTTGGCATGGATTTGTTATCAGCGGAGGAACACTGCAGATTAAGTTACATAAGATCTTTTGTCGTAATGCTGTTGACTCCGAGAGAGAAATAAACAAGTCTTGTCAGTTAGTATTGTTAGTTTCCTTTAATCCCGTATAAGTTTTCAGATAATGTGATCACCAGACTCTGGACTCAGCGTAATTGAATTACAGGTAGTGAATGAGAGGAAGAGAAAACAGCAGGACTGTTCCTGCTGTCTCTGGAAATGTATAAAACACGATGATTTAGCTGTATAGTGGATGGCCTACTGGGAGAAAGGAAAGCGCTGGATGGGTTTCAGAAATGACTACCGATTCTGGAGAATGTTTGGTTTGAATTTATGGACGCTCACTGTTTCCTCACATTGCTTGATAAAATGAATGCAATGTTTCACCCGAAGATAGATATGAGACCCATTGGCTGATTTTGTTACATAAAATTATATATTTGAACTTTTCATGTGTAATTAATGTGTCTTGAATGTTTATTGTAAATTATGACTTTGGTCTTATACCCTGCTGAATTTGAACCCCTTTCCTTTCTAAAATAAGTTTCTCATCTTCAAAGATCAAAGAGATAGTTTACATTTTACAGTTTGGTGCCAACACAGCTTTTGTAATAAAGGAGAGATGAATATTAACAAAAATCTGAATATAAGTGCACTCAAAAGGCTTTGAATACAGGCTACATTTGGAACAACAATTCAGAGGTTTACTTGCTCACAAACTTAATATGCACCAGACATTCAGCAGAATGTTGCAAAGAGATACTGCACTAGAGCTTTCAACATAAAGGTCACAAATAGTCCCTATTTAGCCCGTAAAGCAGATAACTCATATGGAAAGTTGCAGATCATTTTCAAATGAAAAAGTGGGAACAGGCCATGGATGCCCAATTTCTTTCAGCACCTTTTACTTGATATCCATGGCTCAGACCATGCATATTTTCAAGCTAGATCTTTATTTCCATTTGTACTACACACATGCAATGTTACATGTTTCTCATAAATTTGCAATGCCTCCATGTGTTACCAGATGAAACCTGTCTGCAGACAAACGCCGGCCCGTTTATACCTGGCACTATCTTTTGTTTTTGGCTTTAAGTCTAGGTGTAACACTTAAACTGGACTCAAACAGTAACTGATTATCTCAAATGATAAGCTAAGCTTCTTTCTTTTAGCCTTGCAGATCATGTAGCCTCAAGAAACAAATATCAAGTCACACACCCTTGACTTCCAGCACTAGTCCCCAAGTAAACATCAAAAGAATTATATGCAACCGCACTTTGCAACAAGCTTAGATGACTAATGATTGGGTTTATTCAGTCTTTTGTCGAGCTCTGACAGGGTGCCGATCAGTGCGGCTCAATCCAGGGAATGTTATGTGCTGCAGATAGCGATGCATGTATGCACGCATGCCAGTGCACACACCTATGCATATACACGCACACACGCATACAGTACTGATGTATATCAGACCTGCCACTCCTTGCTGCTACAATTGCCTCCCGGACATTTTGTGACGACAGTACAGCTGGAGTAAATGAAGCAATGGGTAATTGGTCTTTGTCACAGTATCAATTGCGTCACTGAAAGCTCCACCCTTGCTCCCACAGTTTAGCAGACTGAAGACGGTTGTGTTTTACTACATTTGAGTCAGGTTGTATGGAAAATACAGATCTCCCAGTGTGGAAATATCGATTTACTCACTACCTGTTGTTGATGTCTTGCTTGCAGAAAGGTAGTTTCCAAGTTGGGTAAACTGTTTGAGGAACAGTTGGCTCAGATATATGAGTAATTTTCATTTGATTTGGATATTGTTTCAATAAACAAGAAGCATTAAAGATATCTTTTCTATATACGTTAGCCCATTTCTTATGTGCTGCAATAAAATGAGGAAGTTAGTGAATGGTTGTGGAATATAAGTTCATTCACCACCTGCAAAGAGTTATGAAATCAACAACTGGGCAGTGTTTACTGTGGCTATACGCCTGCATGCTTGAGCAATAAACTGTTTTTTTTCTTCTTTTTTTTTCTTCCTTCCTTGTTCAGGACTCAAAGTGTAAGCTTTAGGTAGAGGAAGTTTGCTGCACCTTCGGTCACCTGTCGACTTTTACTGCTCATGAAGGAAGTTATGAACATATTGAATATGGCATAACAACAAACAGATTAGCCACACTCGTAATCTGTTTCAGCAAAGTGTCCTTTTTGGGATGTTTAAATCATTAATAATCACAGCTACAAAATTTAAACAACCTTTTGTTATTGCACTTTGATTTTGCAATCTGAGCAATAATTATGAGGCTAATTACATCTCACATGGCTCTCTCAAATTAAAACAGTCGGCTTGCTTTTGCTTGTCTGCCTCTGTTGCCGTGGCGTTAGGCCGCCAGACTCTGGAGTTCATAGCAGGGATATCCCTAAGGGACAAACTAATGAGGAAGAAGAAGAGGGAGGGCTGTTGCCAGCTGTTTATGCCTAATTCACACTGATTAGGTTGCTCTCACTGCTGGTTCGTGTGGGTGTGTAAAGTCAATAACATGAGTGAAATGCACAGTGGAAGCAAAATACTTCAATATTTGCTTAAATGAGCTGAAACGTGATGCATCTCTTTCTTTGATTTGTCAGTTCTGATATGCCTCACAATCACTGACTGCAATCACTTGAATTTTTTTTGTATGTGTTGTGAGGTGTGTCCCAGAATTTAGATTGCATGTTTTGACTTCCCTAGCTCTCAAGAGCAGACATGTTGGGGAATGTGACTGAAACAATGTCATATCTTATAAACACAAGGTAGAAACTTTTGTTTCTCTGACCTTTTTTGTCCTCATCCGAAATCATTTGAATTCAAATGGTCAAAAACAAAACAAACTACTTGCTTAATTAATGTGAATTTTTAATGCTTGTCTATGTGTGTGGCTGTATGTAGGATGGGTTTTGAGGTGTTTAAAACAGCTGACTCAACCATCATTGCCAGTCAGAACCTGTCTGACAAGCTGAGGATGACGTAACACTCACAGCCCAAAATGACCGGTTGTCAAAACACACACATTATTTGTTAAAAAGCTATATTAAGTAAAGGTTTGTTGTATTTTCTTATCAGTAACACTGCATTCCTTATCCTGATATTCCATCATATAACACTAGACCGGTTTCATTATCAGCCCATAGTTGTAGTTCTTTGAATCTCTCACAGCCAGTGTGGTTTGTGTAAGTGAAAATTTCAAAGTGGATCGAACGGCCTTTTATTTAAGCCCTAAATTGCTATTTAGTCATGTCAAGAATTTGCCTTAAAATCAGATTTTTGCAAGGCCTGTTTTTAATTATGAGATTCAGAGTTCTGAATTTTCTGTGAAACAAGCTCTCACAATTCTCATGGAATCTGTGACACACTGTTTTTCTTTGAAATACCACAGCGGGCCTAGAGAAGGTGGTTGTTTCAACTCTTCTAGATTTCTGTGGAAAGATTTAGGCCATAGCCAGAACAAATACAGCCATCTCACTTTAACCCATGTGCCAGAACTTGCTTCGTCACTTAGATTTAGTTTCTGTCATCGATGCAAACCAGGTCTGTTATTTTCACATGAAACCTGGTCGAGTTGTGATTTTACAGACCAAGTTTAGCAATAACGGCACACACAGAATGTCATAAATTGAGCCAGTGTGTTGCATAAGCAGTAGATGTTTGCGATTAATCTCACTGTAGACTCGAATTAAGTCTTTTGTCTTTTGTAGCAGATGATTAACTGTTGGTTTGATTTGTTTTGAATTAATTCCCCTTTTATGTTTTTGTCGTTCCTACAGTATGCCAAGGTATCACTAACCGTTTAAACCTTTTGGGGACTAAAGATGACCACTATCTGAACATGGTGAGGACCTACAGCAACTGCACTGTGGTCCTTGAAAACCTGGAGATCACCTACATGGAGGAACACCGAGACCTGTCCTTCCTAAATGTAAAAAAATTGATTCATTTTGATTGAAGCTGATTGAAGTTTGCACTTTTAAAAAATTGATTTTGAATTGTCTCTTTGGTGGTTTTAAGACAATTTCTAAAGCAGTCTGACCTCAATATCCACGGGTTCTTTATTACTCTAATCACATAGGTTCAGATCTTTTAACCCATTGGAGAATGACTATGCTCTGTATAATGATTCAGTGTGTTCATAATCCTCTGATTGGAGATCTGCTTAAAGCTCACCAGGAGCTACAAGACTGCCATCACTGGACAGATTTGAAAAAGGGCCACACACGTTTATGTTCAGGTTTGCATACAAAGGCACAGAATAAGATGCAGTCAGCAGATATGATGCAGCAGTTCCAAATTTCCACTTAAAAAAAAAGAGGAGTTTAGAACATCCTCAGTCATTTTCACTTGTCTCTCTAAACTTTGATAGCTGCTCTGATATCATGACCCAAATGAAAATGCGTTGAGTTTTGTCTCTACATGTATGCTAAGAGACACCCCCTTTTTTTACCCTGGCTTACATACATGCTGACCTAACCATTTGGCTTCAAGATCTGGTAGACTGCAGTATGTGATGCCTGAGAGAAAGGCCTGCAGAGGAAACAGACAAGAAACATAATGTAACTTGTATTGTATTTACTGGAAACACTGTGGACATTTCATTATTCTATTACATTATCATTATATTTTTATCTAAATAGATTAATAAATGAATAAAATACCATACAAGAATTTAGCAATTTCCCTCTGGGATGAATAAATATTATTTATTTTATGTTGAAGAAGTGAAGGACAATGGGTTTCAATCATCAAACCTTTTTTTTAAAAAAAATCTTGATGTTTTTCTACAGAAGTTTCTATGTAAGACTCATGGACGTGTTCTTAGACCACAAAGTTTTTCGTATCTTTGCTCATAGATGGATGAATGCCAGTCTTCTCATAAACAGGAAGCTTTGACAGCTATCTCTAATTTGCATAGAAACTGCTCTAAAAGGGCATGAGACTGTGCAGACACAGACAGAGGTGAGACAGAGACATGGAAATGTAAGTGGTATCATTAACAAGGGGGCATATCCTCATTCTCATGAAACATATTATTACATAAAATATATACATAAAAGCCAATGTCGCAGAGAATTTTAATTGTGAGGTAAAAAAAGATAACAATGAACCATGCGTCACTGTAGAATGAGTTGGACATTTATAGTGTAATATTGCTTGCAGTTGATATTTAAGAAAGGATTTGGTGAGAGTGCTTTAGTGCACTTTTATGTAATAGTGGTAAATGGTAAATGGTTTTGCATTTATATAGCGCTTTCCAGCCGTATTCCTACAGCCCCAAAGCGCTTTACAATGC
>JAPMNP010674293.1:0-11116 GCA_029874935.1 Atherina boyeri | reverse complement strand
AGATCCTCGCTTGCAGCCGGTCCAGGTTCGACTCCCAGCCTGGGACCTTTTGCTGCGTGTCTTTCCCTGCTCTCTCTGACCCCCTTCCTGTCAAGCAACTGTCATAAAGGCCACTAGAGCCCATCTGATATTTAAAGGGAAACACTTGACCTCCTTGTTAATATCGGCCTGCTAGTGTGTGACGCGGTGCAAAAAGTTAATCTCAGCTACATGCTGGGGTTTCTTTCCTTGGGACGGCTCCAGAAATATAAATAATAAATGTCACTTTGCCATGAAACGCAGAGTTTTAAATGAGAAAATTAATTAGTGCATCTTGAAAACCCACTAAACATTTATTTTAACGTTTTACTTTTTTCTGGTTGTTTGTTTGTTCAGTTTGTTAAGTTCATCATATAGTGGTTTAGGCAACTGGAGCTGTTGTTGTAAATACGCTATGTAAATAAACTTTATCTTCACCTCAGCCCATGTAATTAGAATTTTTTGTGAGACTCGGCTCAGCAAATATTTGTGATGATTTTTACACTATTAAATCATTTAAAACTATTTTTAAACCAATTAATCTCCATACAAGTATGGCATTAAAATCTATTTTGCAACAGGTGCGTGGCATGAAGAAATGAATGTTTTCCTTCACTAGCACAATAATACTTACTTTATCATGTGAGGCACAGTAACTTTGGAGTTTTCCTCAAAGACGCTGGTCATCAAGCCATTACAACGGATATTATCTATGCACTGTAGAGACAGAGAGGAGAGATAGTTGATTAGAACGGTGAAAGTATGAGAACATGAACAGGAAAAAAGAGAGAATATTCACAGGATTGTTGAGAATCTTATTTTGGTGAGGTTAACAATGTAAAAACATGTCAATGATGAAACATTCTGGATTTACTCAGACTTTTTAATGTGAGGCCCGTTTTAATTTAATACAAATGTAGAGAGCTTCCTTGAACACAAAGTATAGTTGATAAGGAACTGACATGAAAAACAAGTCATTTTAAGGTTTCATTGTATTTTCCCTGTCTGACATGAATTAATCCAGTGTGACATGCTTGCATGGTGTCACCCTGTTTGTGAAGCACAGAGGCAGTGGGCTGAACTGGGCCCTGGGGAACTGCATCACACTCTGTTTACTTATCACCAAACCCTCTCTATGCCCAGTGGAGACAAGCTTTGGCTATTTGAATGTCATTGTTATTCTGTGTTTTTTTTCTGAGCATGCAATGGTGTGATTTGTGTATTACCTGGCTAATATCGCTGGTCCATGCAGCCTTCTCCTGCCGCGATGGTGCCAGCAGCACCACAGTAAACGAAGATGAGTCTGACGGTTCTACAACCAACTTAAAGTCCAGCTGACCAAACACTTGACCTCCAGCTTTGGCTGTGTTACAGACAAAAAACACATGATGTTAAAAAAAAAAAAAAGAATGGCAGGTTTATGCCTTCACACAAACACACACACACAAAAGGATAAAGGGTTAATTAAGTAGACCTTCATCTATGCAACCTTGAGGTATCCACATGCATGTATTTGTCTAACTCCTTATATTTGTGTGCTGCTGACAGTCTCCCTAACTGCAAAATGAATCCTCAGGCGGAGAAATGATAATAATACTAACGAGCCTGTGATGTTAAAAGATCTAAACCTGACATTTAAAGGGGTTAGCATCTGATATTTAAAGGGAAGTCATTTTTGGACATTTATTGTTTGACACCTAATTAACCTCCATGAATGGTCTAAATGAGCCGGTAAGAGCTTTTCATATGTCGACACACGTTTTCATGGATGAGATAAACTTACACTCCTCATCATTGCCATCAGCTTCCTCTATAAGCGTGCAGTCAATTAAAGACAAAACGCCACCTTGCTGCAAAATGAGAAGACATATATGCAGAAAAAAGTTAAACAAAGAAATTCCTCTCAGAGGCATTGTCACACAACACAAGAATCAGTGTTGTCACCTTAAGAAGGTGCAGTTTTCCCCCAGAGCTGCGAGTGCAGACGAGGAAGTGCTTGGTAAAGAGAAAGCACTGCCTTTCCCCTTCTTTCTTCAGAGACAGAGACCCCAGACGGACTTTACTTAGTTTCCCTCGTTCCACTGATGGCAGCTGGATCAGAGAGCCTGTGGAGCAGGAGGGACATGGGATTACGTCACATTTAACTAAGCTGACACTAAGCTAGGAGCTGTGTTTACAGAGCGTTTGCAATGGCTCAAATACGAAACTAATGTTCCTGTATGTGCTCCTGCACATGTGTATGAGGTGCGCTCATCCTGCAGAGCAATGAGATTAAAAAGGAGTTTATGAAAACAGACAGGTTTAGAGGCTGGATTTTGTCACTTTTTCATGGATCAAAAATCTCACAGGAAACATAGATCAGTAGAAGACATGCACTGTCAAACCTCCTGTCAGGATTTTATCCACTGATATATGACACATCCATAGCAATAAAATCTCAGCCTGCTCTCCTGTGTAAGGCAACTTGGTATGTGTTTAACTCACTAACAGCTGTCACTTAACAAACAACCACAGCAATAAAACTGCTGAGAGGTGAATTACACTGATTATTTTGGTACAGTAAAGTGTTCAGTTGGGAAACATCAGGTCCTCACATTTATGTGGGTGGTACTTTGGCATATACCTACTTGAAACATTGTTTCAGAACTGTGGAAATGGTACTCTCCGAAAGCACAGCCCCAGCCAATGTGCTGCACCACACATCACATGAACGGGTTTGAGGAAGATAACAATATTGAGGCATGGATTTCTATGCTACAGTACCAAGATCCCAATTTGTAAGATGTGGTGGAATGAGCCTGAACCTCAGAGGGAACACCTATAAACACACAGGCTCTGCTCCCAGCTTCGTGGTATTAGAATGTATAAATATCCCACATTTTCATGACTGTTTTTGGCATACAAGGGAAGTCTAGAGAACATTGAACATAGATGTGATGTTGCAGCTTATTAGGGATGGGATCAGGACTTGTCATTTAACTCACACAAAAAACAAATCTCTCACTTTCGCAATATTGCCAAAATAAGACACATCCTTTCTGATGATGAAAAACTGGTGCATGTTTTTATATTATTTCTAGACTACTGTAGTGCTGTTTTGGCTGTTTACCCAAATGTCTCCCTCAATATCTTAGAATTGATCCAGAATTCTTCTGCATAAGTGTTGAATGTTACCGTCAGAAGAGACACATATCCCCTGTTTTGGCTTCCCTACATGGGCTCCCAGTTAAGTCCAGAAAAAAGTTTAAAATTCTCTTCAGTGCATATAAAGCCCTAAGTGGCAATGCTTCCTTTTATATAAAAGTTTTCCCGAATCTCTGCAATCCCAACAGAGCTCTTTGCTCAAAATCTGATGGTTTTATTTACTGTTCCTAGAATTTATAGGTCCAGAATGTCCTATAACCAGAAGGTTGGTGATTCAGTTCTAGGTTTCCCCAGGCAACATGCCAAAGTGACCTTGGGCAAGACACTGAACCCCACACTGCCTCCAGATGTGCCTATTGGGGTGTGAATGGGTAAATGTGACATGTAGTGTAAAGCACTTTGGATAAAAGCACTATACTGTATAAATACAGTCCATTTACCAACTAAACTGGTTTTAACTTTTTTTTGTTTTTTTATCTAACAGAATATTTTAGATATTTCAAAATTACCCCCAACTTGTTATTGTGACCAATTTGACCTTTTCATGTTATCATTTAGCATTTATATTCTTAATAGTATCATTTGTCTTGTACTTTTGATTGTCAATCTGCTTGAAAAAGGTTTATGTAGTAGATATGAGATAACATTGACCAAGAGTTAACCTTGTTTTGTTAGATTAAGAAACTACAGATGTGGTGCGAATACACTGTAATAGTGAAACCTAAAGCTGATCATTGGCAAACCATTTATGAAAATCATTATAAATTGGGTACATGTAGTAGTCGTCTGAGGACTTTATGTAGGAAAATGCAGTTTATTTGTGAGATATTTAGCAAAACAGGTCTGACACTTTGTTTTTAAGTACTTAGGAACAAATCTATTTATTAAAACAAAAGACTTGTTGCGAACAGGGCAGTCTTTTCACTTTTTTGTGCAATGTTCATTCTGGCAACAAAAAAACAAAGACTTGCAGAACCACATTTAAACTGTGCAAGCTGACAGAGCTAAATGTATTTCTTGGACAAGAAATCACTGTAGCATGTATCACTACTTGTTGACCAAGCGGCACATTTCACAAACTGACAGACAGGGGAGTCTGGAAGCTGAGCACCTTGCTGAGTTGCACTGTGCACCAATGAAAACTCACCCTGCCTGACGAAGGTCTGGCTGGTGTCCAGCAAGATGTCGCAGCCCTCAACTATCATCCTCTCTATGGCCAGATTCTTGCGGATGTTTTCTGTGTCGCTCACCTCGTCATGCATTACTCTGGACACACACAGACACAAACACACAACAAGTTATTTCAGAATTCACTATGAGGATGTTTGAGAAAACTGACAATTTTGACACATACCTGGACAATTCCTCTAATTTGGATTTGGCAAATTCCAGGCTCTTACGCTCCACATGCTCATGTGGTGTGTGTGCCAGTAATTCATGCAAGGTGATGATGTATCGAGGAATCTTTTTTGAGGGAAAAATAAAACATTGTGAAAGAAATTAAGAAAAGTTTACACAGACAACAGATGGCGGCAATATCTGACGTACAGTAGAAATGTAGACTTAAATTGGGTTATAATGTGTTTGTGAACTAAGGTGGAGTGGTGCTTTTGATCTACCTGGAACATGGGGTATGTGAGGAAGGTCTCGAGCATCCTTCCCTCACAAGCAGCATTAGACTCGTACTGTTTCAGCAGCTTATCAAAGTCTCTGTTCTGCTTACAGTTGGCCAAAACCTGCAGGCTGTACTGGTGGTTCCGCACAAACTCCTGGTAGATGTTTAACATCGGCAGCAGGATGTCAAACAGGTCAGCTAGAAAACAAGAACGCAATATTTATGAATACAATTTGTCACTCATTTGAAGTTGACATCCCAAAAAATCTAAACCTGAGTATTCTGCCAACAGTAGTTAGTTTCAAAGGAAAATCGTGTCAATAATATGAAACACTGCTGGTACATCTCCATGGTTACAGTTTCACTGACATTTATTTGACTTCCTCTCACAACTTGAACTGTTGCTTCAGATTTGTTTTGTTTTTTATTAGACTTTTTGTCATCTATATTGCCAATGGATTTAATATGACAAAATCTGTTCTGTGTGCCTTTATTAAGAAATAGTGTCTCATGCAATTCTTCTTCTATGGAGTCTTTCTGCTCAATATCAGAATTATTCCTGAAGATTATTCTACAGTACTTACTTTAACTATTGTTTCAAATTGAAATACAAAATCAAAGACAATGTGCTTTTTTTCACATACCTTTACTAGAACTGTTTGTTTTGTTTTTTTCTTATTCTGGATGTGCCGTTCTGTCAGTGAATGCAGAAGGGTGAGATAAAATTTTCTGAAAAGATGATAATAAAGAAGATGGATTTCCTAACATGAGACTGTTTAGGTCACTTCCAAAGTGGGCGATCAGATTGAAAGAGAGGAGGTCATGGAAGAAAATGTAGCCATGGTTTTGGTAAACGGAAACATAAGCATTCCCCGTTTTCCTAGTGAGCAAACATACAGTTCTTTTTTTTTTTGCACCACTGTATCCTTTTTGAATATGTATTGTCTCTTTCTTTGTGAGGCGACAATTTCCAGTTAGCTATACTGTAGGCACCAGATTTCTTTAGTTTTCTTGATGAGTGAAGAACTCCCTCTTTTGAAAAACAGTGTGACATCTGAAGCCAACATTTGAGTAAAAGTGTTGATAAGGCAACAGAATCTGTCCCAAACACAATAGAAATCTGTTAGAAATTAAACATGTTGTTGATCAAAATTTACATTGCATGCTATTCTGAAACAAAGAGTCAGAAAAGATTGGCATGTTTAATCAGCAGGCTTTTCTCTTTTTTGACACAAATAATTTACTGCCACATCTTTTAGGAGTCTGTCTCCTAGGTGATGCTTATCTGTTGAAGGGGGCTTTTGTTTCAGGAGGTGAAATAGTGGGATGCCTTCTGGTCTGGATGGTCACTGAATGTCAAGACAATGAGTCTGCAGGTTGCAGACTGAGATACGAAAACAAATACGGGAGTGTGACATCAACTGTGACGTCCGAATAAGACTATCTAGATGAGGAGAACCAACGTAAACCTGACCATCAGGGTACAGAGTGGATTCAGAGAGTGTGAGCACAGAGTATTTGTGCGTTTAGTGTTTTATGTGAGGTCAAGTCACAGCTTACCCAACACCAGAGTGGGCCAGTTTGCTATCCTCGCCTTCAGGCCTTGATGGAAAATCTCATGAAGGAACATGATGGTCTCACTGAAGACACATTCCAAACACAAAGCCAGAAAATATTTTAAAAAAAATAATAATAATTTCTCATTCTCTTTTTTAATGTCAGATTGTGTTTTGCTTTGTGCATCTTGCAGAAGGGATATTTCTGACACATACTCAAAAGTATACATTTTTTTGCCTTTTTTTTTCTTTTCTCCAATCACAAAAATACATTTTCATACACATTTACACACCTGTTGAGGAAGATGCTGCTCACATCATCATGGTTAATGGGGGGTTTCTTGGAGCTCGCAGCCATCCTCAAAGGTCTGAGGAAACAGTTGACCAGGATATAGAGCTGGTGGACGTACCTGTTATCACAGACACACACACGTAAACAGAAAAACACAATGTATTTGTTGGACTAAAATATGTAAGAAAAATTATGAAGGCAATATTACATTTGATGTTCTTGTAACGTTGAAATATTAGATGATAGAATTTCCCAAAGTTTCTGACTTTAAAGTTGTTATAGCTGTTAATAATGGTTTTGCTTGAATCTACTATATGTAGAGCACACTCCAAATTTTTATTTACAATGAGTTCTGAAGAGAATTGTCCTGTATTACAACTATCCAACACCAAACTGTAAACTAACACTCTGACAGATGAATGAATGAATAATGCAAGTTACAGTGTTTGAAGAGAAGGCCACTATTTATAAGTATGTATCGTTAATTCCTGACAATCTTACGATAAAGGAACAGTGTGCAACTACATATCTAAAACCCAAAAGGTGTCAGTATGCTCATCAAAAGATGTTTGAGTCATAAATGATCAAATAAAAGTTCTATTGTTGAGTTTATTTTGGGCAAAAACTTACATGTAGCCTCTTTAAAAGTATTGGTTTGTTTGTTTTTTTTGTTGTTGGTTTTTGTTTGTTTTCCTTTTTTTTGTAATTCTTGCCTAAAAGGGCTGAAAGTGGTGTTAGCAATGTGAGCAACAGTAGTTTGAAATTCCACTGACTGGATACTGGTGGATCAATTCCTGTTTTTCCTCGATGTTGAGCTCCACCCTGCCCCCATACTGTGTGTGCTCATTGGGGAGTGGATGTTGTGTGATAGTTAAAAGCACTTAGGATAAAAACCATAGAAGTACTGTATAAATGTGAGTGGGTGAACTGAGTGGTCACATAAGACTAGAAAAGCTTGGTTCAAATCCAGTCCGTTTACCAGCGTATTCAGAGGAATACACTAAGAAAGTTTTTGGTTCTCTTGTTGTTTAAAGGATCTATTGAATATTCTTTTTTTTCTATCTTCATTTGTTTCACAGATACAAATCTAGCTGCTATTTTTTAAGAACAATAATTTGTGAAAGTATTATACCAATAAACCCCTACATACTACTGCTTATAAACACAAATGGGGTCCTCTACATTTATATGCATTATTATATTTCAGCTGCAGGTCATTGTTAATAATCACAGCTTAACTTGTTTCAGATTAAAATCAGCAGGAGTGCTATCTAATCGCAAGTGCACTGGGTACTCCTTCAACCAATTTGACTGATTTATATCAATCTAATTAAATTAAATAAAAACTAAATTATATCTACACAGCTACTAAATCAAGGTGCTTCATCAAAATTATCAAAAAATCATTTAGAGCTAATATTTCCATAGTGAGATAAGAGTGCAATCATGACACTTTGCTACAGTGTGCACTTCTGCTCTGGGCAATATGTATTTACATACTCTGTCTCTGCCTCCACCATATTGAAGACGATCTGGTTCCTCTTCCTCATACTCTCAGCATGAGGAGAGCAAATGTAGTCCTGTACAATGATCTTCCACTTCCTGCGACAGAGCCAGCCCCGCATGAAACTCTGAACCTGTGGATACAAAGTTTAGAAGTATGACGACAGATGCACAAAAATAGCTTGGACGGGAGCCAAACATCTACTATTGGCCTTAAATAAAATATCATGTTCTGACTTATTTACCTTTTTGATCTTTTTGATATCAGGATCTTCATTTTCATGGTAGACATGATAAGGTCTCATCCGCTCCTTAGTTTTGTTCAGAGCAACAATCTTGTAAGAAAGGAGAGGACATTTAAATTCAAATATGGAAAGAAAGTGTCACTCCAAACCATTTCACTTCCTTTATTCACATAATGGGTGTCTGAACAGCCTTTTTCTATCTTCTCTTTGTTATTAGTATGAAATTTTCTGTTATTTACACTAGAATAGAAACCAGGTACCTCACTTTTCTTGACACACTCAAAACTAAAGACTCAGAACGATTAATGGCAACTATCCTGCAGTGACAGAAAAAACTGCTTATTTTGTGAGTGTGACGTAAAAAAAAATATTTTTTTTTTCTGGAGATTAGCTCTTTTTGTGACTCTTTTTAAAATTGGATATCTGGAAAAATATCTAAGAATTAAACTGAGTAATTATGATTGAAAGGCAAATAAATCTATTTTGTAATTTTCTTATTATATTGGTCAAATAATTAATTAATACATTTAGACATAATAACTTTAGTTTCATTAATATGTTAAAATTTTAACATAATTAAGATACCTAAAAGCTCTGACTGTTTTTCAGGGCATATACAGATGTCAGATTTTATATTGTTTTATTTGTTTTTTATACTGTTGTATTTTTGGCTGCGGATGATGTTTAGTCACACTTCTTTTTTCATAATTGCTCCTGTAATTGCAAATACTGGGAAATATTTGCAAATAAAATTGATTCAAACCTGAAAAAGACCAATTAGAACACATCATACTCCAACGTTCTGCTTCAATATTGAATCTGTGATATTCATTCAGAGTGCATGTGCTCAGTGAGTAATTGGTGTGTTGATAATAATCAGACTTCCTCATTAATAAACTGCTGCCTTCATTCAGAAAGAGAGAGAAGGGGGAGGGTGGCTCTCGGCTGATGGTAAGCAAATTAAAGCTTCCATTGCATTGTGAGGTACAAACAGCAGCATAATGCTCCCATGTGCTGAAAGGATTCATGGGAAGGGTTATGTTTGTTTAATGATGTCAGGTCTTACGACATTTTTACAGTCAAAACAAAGTTAATGTCAACTAAGGAAAGCCAATAACATTGATGACCAACTTCAGATATCTCTTTAGGGATACGGTGAACAAATCAGGGGTTAAGACAGATTCTAGCGCGGCATTGCTCCCATTTATTTTTATTTACAGGCCTCTGTACAGTGTCTATTCTCACTTAAAGTTTAAAGCATGGAATATGAAGCTAAAGCCATTTTCAGCCACCCATCTTCATCTTCATTTTCCCTACACTTGCACTAGCATGCAAATGGCAGCAGAGGCCCAGTATGCCAAGGACTGACAGATACAGTGGCTAGTTGGTTTAATTATTCATAAACATGCAGCAATACACACAACAACAAACAAACATAAGTATGTTTTAATGAGACGGATTACCAACTGCACACCAGCTCTGAAAGTCTAATCCTTTTTTCATGAGCAGCTCCATTACACAGGCAGATGTTGCCTCATGTAGAATTACTTTCGTTAGCATTTTCATTATCAGCCAGGCTCACTGTATCCTTCCAATGAGATATTATCCCACCATGCAATGGGGAAAAATATCCACTGCACTTGTTGCACAGTGGGAGAATTATGACAACAAGCATGTTGTTCATTCCCATAGAACGAAATTGCATTTACAAACTAAGAATTTATACAAGCGATTATTGACTTAAATGAGCAGACAGAATTGGAAACGACAGAGGAGGTGTGATTCATAGAGATGTTAAAAACTGCCCCATTGAGCAAATTACATCTCCTGATGAAAACTGGTGCTCAGACCAGAATTCAGTTTAAATTGTGTCCCTGTACATTAAGATTAACTTTGTTGCACCCTCCGGTAATTTCTCTGTGCATGTCAGTAGAGGGAGTACATGGCAAATTCTGGCAAGTCATTTAATTAAAAATGTCCTCGTTTGATTTATCTGTGATGTAATTTGGTTCAATTACTGTAATAGAGCTCAAATCAAGTAATTCAAATCAAGCAATGGTACGACCTAAATATACTTTTTGATTTGTGACTGTTAAGTTTTCCTTCTGCTCCTTTTCATTCAAGCATTGGAGATGTTTGCTGTATTTGTTTGTATGTTTTTGTTTTAAAAATAATTAAATAAATACTTATATTAAAAAAAGAAGATTGCTTCCAAAAATACGGGAACACTGAATGTACACTTGCAAGCAAAATTGTTGAACTCCCACTGCATTCAATTGTCCATGCAGTAAAGGGTGAGTAATTATGCTGGAAACTGTATGAGTTTGAATTCACTTGCACTTACTGTTACGGCTGCCTGATTATCCTCACCTGGCCTGATTATTCCCACCTGCAACCAATACCTCCCAATTACTCCTGATCACTGTTACCCGGCTGGGATTGGCCCAGACTGCCACCCCTTCATTTCCACCAGGCAATAAAAGCAACCAGCAGTCATTCCCAACTCTTTTTTTTTTTACCTTATTTTTAACAATAAGATGTAATTTCAATTGAGCTGTCATCCCAAACAAAAATAAGAATTTCATACCCCACCTACATTCAAAACAATTACATTAATAAAGGTTTTTTCTGAAATTTCAAAATTCTACAAGGCCCTGCAGGCAGAACAAGACAGTAATATGGACATTAAGCATAAATGGGAAACGGAAAGAAACATTATCTCAAAAGAAAATTGGGAGGAATC
>JAPMNP010674271.1:0-11527 GCA_029874935.1 Atherina boyeri | reverse complement strand
TGTGTGTGTGTGTGTGTGTGTGTGTGTGTGTGTGTGTGTGTGTGTGTGTGTGTGTGTGTGTGTGTGTGTGAGAAACTGCTGCTGAGATTTACCCCTTGTACTTGGGCTGCATCCGTCGCAAGCCTCGTAGTGAGCGCTCCAATACTATTTTTGGGGTCATCATACCAGCTGAGATCCTAAAACAAAACATGAATCTAATTTTTTCGTCAGCCAGGGAATATATACAGTATATTAGCTACAACGGAAAACATAAAGAATATTAAGTTACTGAACAACTGCAACATGGTACTTGCAAACTTAACGGCAACCGATTGTTCAATTAGAAGTCTTGTTTGACGTAGAGTAGCACATACACATTAATGCTTCTTATCAAAGATAATTACTGGGAGGCAGCTGTTGTCCATCAGTCGAAAGTCCAGCAACTCATAATAGTGTGCAATTGTGTTTTTGGCAGAGAAAATGGGTTGATTAAGTGCAGTATGAATGGGAGTGTGCATGAAAGAATATAGCTTGTGTTATAAAAGTGCTTAAATTGAAAATAAAAAAAGGCTTGAAAACTGCTATGTAAATGCATCCAGTTTAGCATCAATGGTGTGAAAATATATTCAAAATTGTGGTACAGGCTTAAGCTATTGAACAAGGTGTCCAACATTGACTATCAGTGAAATAATTAAAGCAAGGATTCCTCATTCAGACATTACTGAATTCCTGTTTTGTCTAAGGAAGCCCTTTTTCTTGTTCACACCACTATTACTACACGATGTAAAGGACAGAGAGAAAGAATTTACACTAAAACTTAAAACAACAAACAAAAAAAACTGTATGGAGCCTGGGAGTGGTCATAAAGACAAAAACCTTCATCTTCAACAACTAGCACTACTACTACTACTGATGGTGATACAAAAAGATTATTTCTGATCTCTGTCAACAGCATCATTAGAAGCCTAAATAGCAAGCATTAGAATTACAACACAAGTATTAAAATTTAACACTATCAGCAAGATAATAAAATCCTAGCATTTGATATTTGCAGCCTGCATTATATCAGGATGTTAGTATGGTTAGACTTTACAGACTCACAATATTAGTCTGGGGCAGATTTCATCGATAAGAAACTATGAACAAGAGAATGAGAAAAAGGTTGCATCATTTCAGTGGGTTTTTTTCACTTCCCCCACCAAACCCCAAAATATTTACCTTGTGGTTCTTTAAGTTAAGAAAACAAAAACAGGAAGCCATCTTATTTGTGTTTAATATTTTCTATTCCCTTGCTTTGGGTTAATTTGAATGATATGGCCAAAATGTGAAATGAAGTATTGGTAAAACTTGACATTAAAATGATTTTCTTTTGACATTTTAAGCTGATGATTAAGCTAGAACCTCAGAAAATTGAGCACATATGGACACATTTTTGTGTGCACCCACCTGTCTCATCATCGACTTAAAGGCCCCAAGTCTCAGTTTCAAGGTGAGAACTTCTCCAGATTTGCCAAAACAGAAACCCTGTTAAAAGAAAATAGATATATCAGCAAACAGACATCAACAACAACCATGTAACTCTGCAGCCAATTCAAACTGTTTACAGTTGGCCCTTATAAAAGCTCTTGTAATGAAATATAAAAATATAAACCATAACATTACATTAAGTTCTATAATAACATTACAAGATATTAGTGAGCTCATAATGCATGGGTAGCAGCTTACCAATGTTTACACATTTTCTCATTCAACTTCTAAGAAACTAAATAAGTGCACACAATTGCAGCTGTAAATCCTTAAATGCAGACTTAATTGTTGAACTGGCTTCTGTTTGATATAGTTTACTTAATTTATTTAATGACATACTTTTACTGTATGTTACATCCTATTTCTATGATTTTCCCGCAACTTCTTTATATTTTACTTAAATTGACTCTAAAATTTAACTAATTTCCCAAAATATCACATTTTTGTGTCTAAAATCTTCCCTGCATACCTGCAGAAACATGGAGACAAAGCATACACCTCCGATTGCAACAAACATGAGGGAAAAGAAACTGGATCTTTGCCTAACAACCTCTTGGTCTGGTTCAGCAAAAACCTGAGAAGAGATAAAAACACCTTGCTTGCAACAATGTACACATTTTACAACCTGCTGCAATTACCACAACTTTCATGGCACAGGGTGACCTACAGTGATGATCTTGGAGAAAAGGATAGCAAACAGAGGCTGTATTGCTCCATTCATGATAGCACAAATGGTCCCCACTAGAACGTAAGGCCACTCTGACATGTTGAGACGCATGACTTTAAGAATGGACACTGGGGGAACATCTTCATCCTGCAGACAGAAAAAATTAAGTCACAGCTAAGGAAGTAATTTAGGATTGAGTGTTGACAAACATGGAGGAACAGAGTCTTCTTGTCTTAAAAAAAGTTTTCAAATTTGTATACAAAACCTGGAGGCGAAATACATTAATACATTTTCAATCGACTGATGAAGAACTCTAAATGAGCTGTCCAAATTCTGTTCTTAATTATCATTAAAGGAGTGACTAAATCTGATTCCATCAAGACTTTGGCTTTATTGTACTGTAATCTTGTATAGCCCATGCAGACTGGAAAATAAAATCCTTGACTGATCTAGCCCTTGCCTTTTCTATTGAGACACCAGAGTTGTTGCACCAAAGCTCACCTTCTCTGTCTCGTCCTTGTCATTCTGTAGCTTTTCTTTCTCCTCCTTCTCTCCCTCTGCGGAAGCAAAGGAAGCACCTCTTTGGGACTTCCTTCTGTACAGTTCAGACTCAGAGAGAGGTTTGACTAATGGGCTCTTCTCATCTACAGACAGCTCATTGTCCTCCTCTCCCTCATCTACTTTCTGAAAGGTCTGCAGCAATAAGGAAGAAGGAGGAAACCACATGTACAAACAATTTAACAACAAAGTACTTCTTAAGATCCAGCCAAGCCAACTGGTGTTTGTGTACATGTTACCTGCATGGTGACCAAAGTGTGGTAGACTCCCTGCTTCTCCATCAGCTCACTGTGAGTCCCAAGCTCTACAACCTCACCTTTCTGGAAGCCAGCAATGACATTGGCATTTCTGATTGTCGAGAGGCGGTGAGCCACAATTATTGTTGTACGACCCTGTCGAACCTGCGCACAAACAAGAAGAATGTATGAAGCTGCAAGTGGTGCTAGAAAAAAAACATCCCAAGATCAACAAAAAGATTTCTCCTCAGGGGAACATGAATGTCTGCAGAAAACGTCATTCAAATACATCCGTTAGCTGTTTAAACATCTCAGCTTTGACCAAAGTGCCAAAAAGGATGAAAGCTACTATATGAACAGACTGCTGACTAACTTCACGAACAACAAAATAAACAAATTTATTGTAAAATCAGAATATTTTTCAGAAATTCTGAAATCTATATCAAATCCTTTACCTTATCAAGAGCATTTTGCACTATGGTCTCACTCTCAGCGTCTAGAGCAGATGTGGCTTCATCCAACAGAAGGATTTTGGGGTTGCGGACTAAAGCTCGAGCAATGGCAATCCTCTGTTTCTGTCCTCCACTCATCTGAGTTCCTCGGTCACCGACCAGCGTCTCAAACTTCTGCTCAACAATGACAACTCTCAGTGTTAGCAAAAGCTGGATAAAGTTATCCATAAGCGCAGATGAGAGAGAGGCATGAATATTGTCCTACGTTAGGAAGTTTCATGATGAAGTCATAAGCATTGGCTTCCTTGGCAGCTTGCTCGATCTCGTGTTGAGTCACGTTAGGTCTACCATATCTGATGTTCTCAGCAATGGTGGTGGCGAAGAGAATGGGCTCCTGGCTCACCACTCCGATCATCTCTCTCAGGTAGCGGATGTTTAGACTGCGGATGTCGTGACCATCGATAGTGACCTGCAACGTTTAACCAATAGATGCAGTAATAGATTACCGTCACTGTTGTTAAAATACTTTAAACCCATTTACTACAATATGTTTGATATGATCACAAACACTTTTAAACAGCTCAATGTTATATTAATATACGGCTTTTAAAGCAGCCAACTAACATGAAACTTTGTCACCTGACTCGGGACTACAGATGTAAATTAGCATTGTTGCTATAATATGGCATATTATATTATTATTTATTGTCCCTATGAAAATAAACAAATAAATAAAATAGAAAATATACAAAACTTTCTTAACCTCCTATCCCATGGGATTTGACTCTAAACAAAACAAACGTCTACTATACTTACAGATCCTTCCTGAGGATCGTAGAACCTCTGCAGCAGCTGTATCGTTGTGCTTTTACCACACCCGCTGCTGCCCACTAACGCTGTGGTCTGTCCGCTTGTCACACTCAGACACATGTTGTCTAATATCTACAACAGATACCGATGTCCGCTATGAGACGCAAATTAAAATAACATCACAGATGCTCATTGGTTTGTCTTTTAGAGTTCGGTTGGGAATATACCTTTACGTCAGGCCTCGAGGGGTAGTTGAAGTGGATGTTTTTGAACTCTATGTTTCCTTTGATGAAGTCAGGTTTAAAGCCGGCCTCTGAATAGCTGTCGATGCTTGGATTCTGTGGAGAAAGCAGCCTGTTCTGGTTTTGCAGTTTGACCAAAGCAGAATGTGATTCTTATAATAACCACAGACAGACAATAGGAGGAAGGCTGTAAGCTCTCTGTTAGTGAGTGTGTTTAACAAAGCTAATGTTTATTTCCACAGGAGTTTTCACTGGTTCTCTTGCTGTACTTATGATCGCAAAGACACATACACACACATGCAATTGTTCTTTTTCCCAAACTTACTTTGTGGTTTACAAGGACAGAGCAATATGCTGATAGTCTGAGACTCTTTTATGGAAGTCCAACCGCTCCAATCACTTAACAGTAAAACTTAATCTGTAAAGCACCTTCGACCTCAACAACTGAAGACACGAGGAAGATATACAGTATAGGAAAGATGATGCACAGTCTTTAGAAGTGACGAATCCCATCTTGTACCATTAAGACCACTAAAAAGGCCTTGAACAGATCTCATTCTCAGATTTGTTTTGCAGATGTGTGTTTTTTTTCCGTATGCATGTGCAGCATCTTTTATCTGCTTTAACATATACTGCATACCATAAACCAAATGACTAGAGACAGGTGTCATAAATAGCTTTAACAAACGTAATTAATTTCAACAGCACTGTGTATAGAGCATCGGACCTCTATCTAAATAATGACACCAATTATAATTACACTATATTCATTATTACATTGCTTTAAAAATGTTTTTAATCAAGTTGTATTAAATCAGAAAGGTACATTTGCAGCTAAAACCTGGAAGAGGAAAGCCACAGCTGCACACCATCAACTAAATGACCTGCTGGTTCTTCATTCAAGCAGCAGATGCTTCAATTAGAGCAAAGTCCATCTCATCATTACAGGCCCCAGGTTGTCGGCTGCATCAAAGCAGTTTTACAGAGTGCCAGGGTACAGAGGTACATGTTCCGTAATACAATGTGACATATGTTCAGCAGCAGGAAGAGTTGTTAAAAAAAAAGTGTGTTTTGGGTAAAAGTTTTTGCTTTCCTTACATGATCAATGATGCTGTACACTTTATGTGCAGCTCCACGAGCACTGGCAAAGGTCTGGATGTTGGGAGAAGTCTGTCCCATGGCAAACACTCCAATAAGCACGACAAAGAACACCTTAAAACAAAGAAAAAAAAACATTTCAGCTACACCAAAAGAAAAAAAAAGAAAACATAATGGACACATTCAGTCCCAAGTTTCTACTCACAGTTAGCACAGATCCAATACTGTACTCTCCACTCAGGATGAGTGTACTGCCGTACCAGAAGGCCAGAGCATACGACAGGTAGATCATCATGAAGGTGAAGCCCATGGCGATGTTGGCAGAGATCGCCTTCTTTATACCCATCCTTTTAGCATCCTCCAAGTTCTTGTGATATCTGATTTGCAGCACAGACACAAGCATGGAGAGAGGGTCAATTTTATTGAACAGCAGAAATTAGATTCCAGTGACAACAGAAACAGAACAAATGTGAGTTTAGCGTCTGCAGAAAACAGTAATTGCATTCTTTAAAGGGCCTTATTCAGTTACAGCTTTTGTTCTGCTGATACTTCAACCACTTTATTGAATATATGTTTACAACGCGGAACAGAAGTGCTTTTTTTCTAAGCAGAAAGTCTTTTAAAATCTGCTTTCAAATGGGAAAGCACCACCCCTTATGCACAGTAATAACTGCAGCTGTGTTACACACCTTTGGATCTCTTTCTCTTGACCACTGAAGGCATACACAGTCCTGATGGCAGAGAGCACCTCCTCCGCCACAGCACCAGCTTTAGCATATGCACTCTGCTCTTTGCTGGTGAAGCTTGTCAGCACCTGTTCGAATGAGGAAAAGGCAACATAAAACTGATAAAACCTTAAGAGACATGTGTCCTGGTATCTTGGGAGGCAGCTGGATTCCTCAGACTTGATGATTATGATACTTTCATTACTAGAGACTCCATCTTGTCAGGCTGTAAATTCTGCATTTCTGGATCAACAGTTTCTTGGATCTATGTCCTATGCTGGAAGTTATGTTATATGGAAGTTATATGCTGGCTATAGAATAGCGTAGCTGCTACAGAGAACAATAATTTTAGAATGACGACGGAAGATGGAAACAGAAGTCTCTGATTAATTTGGTTAAAGGTTTTATAGAAAATGTTTCTTTTAATAAATTTTGCAATATACCATGAAACTGGGCCCACAGCCCCATAAGGTATGATCGATTAAAAGCTTTAAAAATATAAAAATCATTACATATCAGCTGTGAAAGTAATAGGACTTAAAAAACATCAGCTAATAATTTCTGCACTCATCACGTGTTTTATTTGTCTATTGGCTTGCCAATCAGGTTTGCTGATAGCTAACGTTGTCTTAAAGGCATGGCCAGGGAGGGAGCTGTGACTCAAGTAAGCTGGTCTTGTGCATGTGCTGTGTTCAAAAACTCGCTAACGGTCTCTGCTTTCAGAATTGCGACGGACATCTTCTAACTATACCACCTTTAAAGCTCACCCGAAGTTGGTAACTGGTTTGTCTGATCAACCACTAACTTTTTATTTTGAAGTGTTAGCCCAAAATTGTTTACAATAAAGATTTCCCAGATGGTTCTGTGTACACACCATCTCGTATATCGGGTAAGGGGTTCTTAACGATGCAGATAGTAGCATGAAATGACTTGCCTTACTGAAAAGTGCCGCTGAGATGCCCAGCGCAGGGCTTACAGACAGGATGACAAGAGTTAGCTTCCAGCCTTTGGAAAAGCCGATAACAAAAGCTGCAACGAAGGTGCTGAAACTCTGGAACAACATCCCCACTTTGTCACCAATGCCCTCTTGAATCTTATAGACATCACTGCAAATGCAAATAAATCCACAAAAGTTCCATTAGAGAGGACAACATTTAAAAATCCCAAATGAAACTAAAACCATTTTTTTAAAACATTAAAAACATTTCAACGATCCTTTACTATTAGCAATGAGACAATTAATTACTAATTGACAAAACATTAGCAGACATATTCATTGTAAACTCCTGCATACACTTGGCAAACTTGGCATGATCAGTGGAGGGCTTCCACCATCCAACACTTTGACTGAAAGCAGATACATGAGACAAAGTGTGTGTGTTTCCTTCACTACCCACTCTGTGAGGCGCGTGTTGAGCTCTCCTGTGTCATTGACATCAAACCAGCCGATGTCCTGCTGCATGATTTTGTGGAAAAATAAGGTGCGGATGCGTTTCACCTGTCGCCCAGCCGCCAGGGTCCAGAGGGACACCTGCAGATATGCTACAACCAGCACAATAGCTCCCATGATGGAATAGTAGATGGCAAAGCTGAAGGAGGAGAATATATATAAGAAATGTGACCCTGAACTTTATTTGCTTGATGTGGACATGTTTTCCCTCATGAATGCCAGCTGTTGTTATACTGCTCATGTAAAGTCTTACACAGTCATTTCCTCTTCTAAATTGGTGGTCATGTTAATGAAAGTGACATCTGAAAACACAAAGGTTACAATATTACTCACAATTCAAGTATTTTGGGTAATTGCTTTGGGAAGCACTACAATGTGCAAAAGTCTTGAACCAACCTTAATTTCTTTATATTTCACGCCCAAAGAGCCAGACTTTCATGTAATCTCTCAAAATGGATTTAAAGTGATACCCCACCATTAGGGCAAATATGCTCATTAGACCATGAGCACCTAATGCTAATTGCTAATGGTCTAATCCGATTCAATGATTCATGTTATACTAAAGCCAGAAATGGGGTTGCCAGAGAACGGCTGGATGAACAGGGGAAAGATAAAACTCAATTGTTTAACTCAAGGGGAGGTGGAAAATGAGCATATTTCCCCAAATTGTGGTCTGTCACTTTAAGCAATAGCTAGGCTTTCTGAAGATCTGAAGCTTTTTCTTCAGATACAGGCTGCTTTTTTCACTCATTGTAAAATCTGTTCTTGAACCTCACCATTTTCAAAGACATTAGTCTTTGTTAATTAAGCACCTCAGCAGTGACCTGTAAATTAACCTTCCCTTGAGTTGTAATCCCAATTGAAAGGATGAGCTGATGTCACGTCTACATATACCTGTGAGAGTAAACTTGCCGAAGTCAACATATGAAATGAGGGGAGCCTCAAGACTTTTGCACAGTCATGTATATCAGATGACTCACTTGTGAAGGTCATGTTGTTACCAGCTGCAGCATTGTTTATGAGGCTGTCCGTCATGTCTCCAAAGACTATGCACATGAGAGGAAGCACCACACCATTGGCCATGGCCATCACCATCCCAGTGAAAATCATGAAAATGTCCAAGCCATCTGCAAACCTGAACTATATTTAAAATTAAATGTGTGGAAAGACCAAAGAGATCAGGCTGGATTAAAACAACAGAAAGAAACTAAGCAGCTATTATCTTCTCACAGCAGGAGACCGGTGGAGTTTAGCTGAACAACAGGAGGATGTGCTGCACTCCCATCCGATCTCCCCATTTCCCTTGCTACTCCACTTACACACACTCACATATCTGGCTATTATGCTTGTAAGATCATACCTTTTACAGTCTTACGGCATTCACATTGCTTTTTAAAGGAGCCATATGTAAAAATCATGTATCATCTTTATTTTAAGTTATCATTAAATGGGGCTGATATGTTACAAGACATTAAAAAATTATGTTAATTTCAAATACTTATTTAACTGACAACCGTAATTTAGCCAGAATATTCTCATTTCACAAACAGATTTGCAGCCCCCCAAATATCCAGAACTTCTATGTATATTTTTGTTGACCTATTTTGGCCATTTTTTAAAGTAATTTCTTAGATAGGCTACGGCTTCACATGATTGCAGTACCAGTTTCGGCCAGAATCTTACATACGGCTCCTTGAACTGTTAATTTCAGGCTATATTTTCAGAAACACTACTTTTTCTGTTCTCCATTCCCACACACTCATTTATGTAGCCAAAAATAAAATGACAATAAACTTCTTTATGAATTCAAGCGAAGTGTAATAAAGAATTAGCTCTGACAGGGATGGATCACAATGTGACTGCTGAGCTTACCACAGCGAGGGGGCCAACCATGGGCTCCTTTTTCACTTTTTCTTTCTTCTTTTTGTCTTTCTCTTTGTCATCGTTCCCACTCAGTCTAGCATAGTAGAAATGAGCAATTAAAAACAAACAGCCAATTTGATTTGTTTAGAATACTCAAGCCATTAACGAAAGCATCAGCCAAAATGTAGTTTTGGTAAAAACTCCAGGCATCAAATTACTTTAATGTAACAACAGTCACGCTACTCATTAAGTAGGACAATCCATTTCAAGATAATGTATCATACCACTGGATTACAGTTACTCATGTGCAAATCATCTTGATGCTCTGTTTTTTAAGACCTGACATTTTATGGACCTTCTGATCACTAAACAGTCTTATTCTATTTCTTACTAAAGTATTCTGTATCTCATATTTTCATCCTGATTTTGTGTCCATAGGCTATATCAGAAATATCAACTCACTGAAGCTGTAGCATATATACATGAGAAAAGTAGATAATTAATTTCTGAGTAGCCTATAGGGCTATCATATTTTAACCACAATGTTAAAACTGATACCCTATATGTGCAGTAAAGTGAAGGCATGACTGTTGAGATCAACTGAGAGAAATAAAAGTTGATATTACCTTAAATTTCCATTTTGTTCTTTTTTGTCTATGGAGCCCACTTCCATCTCGTTCTTTTCCTCCATGTCTGTGTCCTGTCAGAGGAAGAGAAGCCTGTTTACATTTGTTAATCTAAACAATTTCATGTCAGTAGGCTATTTCTAAATGTGAACTCAATGAGGCAGCAAAGCCGAGGCGCGTGTTTAAAGCTGCAGGGCTCAGTTTGAGCTCAAATTAGACAGATATCACCAAATAAGTTGTGGTTTCAAAAAAGGGGGGTCTACAGATAAATATAGCCTAATAATAATAAATTAAAGATTAAACCAAGACAGACGTACCGACCCCCGTCTGTCAGCTCCTGCCACCTCCGCTCAGTCTTGTTTCTGTTAATTTCGATAGATGATGATTACACAGGTTTACGACATATGACGTCCCTCCTCTTCCTCCTCCTCCTCGTCCTCCTCCGCCTCTTTCTTCCTCACGTGTATCTACGTCTGCTCTTGATCATGACAAGCATCTTTCAAACATAATTCTTTGACAATGTCACTCGCAGATCTAGAAATGTCGCCACATTTGACACTTCTCGGACAGCTTCCTCTTGTTTGGCTTGCGAAGCTCCATGATAAATGATTGATTAGCCTTCACGTTTGTCAACAGAGCAGCTGTTCAGGGGCGTGGATTAAAGTTGCAAGTGCTTTATTTTGCTTCTAGGCCCCAGAACCCGTCAACAATCTAAAGCAGATTCTTTCATTTTAGCCAAATCTGGAAAGGATGAAACGTCTAGGACCTAGGCTACATGAGACCAAGTGTTTCGATGTGAGGAAATAATTTGTAGCTCGCCTACAACTATAGTGGTCATCTAATGTAAACGAGGGATCTTGTATTTATGCCTTTTATCTGCTACACGAAGTTTATACTTAATTGATGGCTAGAAAAACATACTTTGAGCTAAACAGAAATTTGATCAGTGTTTCTTTGGCATTCCAATTAACTTCAATATCTGGTGGTTTTATGACTTTTACATCCTCTTCATAAAATCTAAACAGTCCAAAAACAGACAAATAGGCTAGTATACCCCACATAGGCGGCTGGCTAGATTATGTTGAGTAGCCTAAATGCTGCTATCATAAAACAAAACCAAAAAAAACAATCTTAAAAGTTGAAGAAGTAGCCAACATTGTGCTGCATTCACTTGTTCTTGGCAACCAGACGTTTAAGGTAAAGGTTAGGTATGTAAGCGGATGTCCAGAACATGTTTTTTTTAATCCATGTTTCACATACACACACACACACACACACACACACACACACACAC
>JAPMNP010674249.1:0-12206 GCA_029874935.1 Atherina boyeri | reverse complement strand
ATATATATATATAAATATAAATGTTTATTTGTACAGGTAATAGCCTTGGTTTGGCCCAACAGTCACAATTGTTTGAAAGCTTTGCTTCCTAAAAGGGAAAAAAAAGTACTGTTTGAGTGTGTACAGTAGGTGTGTGTGTGCATACAAAGGGGAAATTGCAAGCTTCGACATTAGAAAGCCAGGAAATGTGTTTTTTTCCTTTTTATCTCGTGGTGTAAGATTAATAGGAAATTGAGGTAATACCTTAATTTACAGTCTGTAAATTACAGACTCAAGTTTTTGAGCATTAGTGAGAGGGAGAGTGAGAGAGTACAAAAAACATGCCACACAGTCAAGATTAATCTGAACCTACAACCTTTATTGGACTGGGTAAGGTGTGCACAGGAGCAGATTTTAGAGTCTGAAAGAGGAGGGTGAAAGATGGGGGAGCATAATCAGATAGGAAGTGAGAAGAAAGGAAGGAGTGTATAAAGGTCAGAGAGAAAAAGAGCAAAAAAGAGAGTGGGCAGCAGCACTTTCTCCATGTGGAGCCATGCAGCCAACAGTTTTCACAGGTCTCTGAAAGGCTTTTCACACTCGTTTGGGATCTACCAGGGATCCCCACAGGTAATCCCATCCTCAAGAGACAGGGCGGAAGTCCAGAATGGAACGGAGCTGCTGACTTGGCCACACAACTGTTAAAAGCTGAGGGAACTCACAGTTGATGACAGTGGGAGGGATTAGACATACATTTTTTCAGAGGTTTATGGAGACTTTCCTATGCAGCAACAACACAAAGAGTCCTTTCTCTCTGCCTATCCATATTTATTCCTTATCTCTGTCCATCTATTCTTTTACCTGATTTTGCATATCTTGTGTTGCATTCTATGACCACTATCTGTTGGCCATGCTGGCATGTCTCTCTTCTTTAATTGCACATGTACCTGAGAAGGCCTTATTCTACTTTGCTTAATAAACCTTGAAAGATTGTGGAAATAAAACAAAAACAGCCACACAACAAAGAAAACTAAAGTGCATAAATAAATCGGTTGCTGTTTTTGCAAGTAGAGAAAATGTCAGATATGTGTGTCCATGGAAGACCAAACAAGAGGATAAGGACAGAAGAGAAGCAGAGATAAATAAAAAAGAGCAGCTGTAAAACAAAGATACATAATGCTTGTCGGACCATTGGATCTCACAGATGTGATAATAAAGAGAGGTATGGAACAGGTATTCACATACACAAAAGCATGTATAGTTATGTTTTGAGCAAGAGAGAAAGGAGAGGAGAGAAAAAACAAGCAAAGAGCTGCATGAGAGATACTGTCTTACTCTGGTCTGGTGATCAGAGTAATGACGATAAAATAAACAGCTGTGAAAGCACATGTTGATACACATAATTACTCAATATCCATGATAAGACCCCCATCAACCCATCAATATGATTTGATTTACATGTTACTTTATCCAGTATTGATCCTTGCCTCCTCTTAACTCAGCTCTTAATACTCCATTTTACCAAAATGATATCTCGCTGTCCGTCATATATGTGCTTCAGCCACCATCTTGGCTCAAAGTCCTCCATTTCTCAGGAGCTAGTCTCATCAGCAGCTGTGCTCTCTGGCTCAGCAGACAGCGGCCGTTCTCCATCTACTGTGCAAAACACTGAGCGAAAACTGTCCATGCATAATCTATTAGCACATCTCTTTGACTTTTCTGCAATATCCAACCTGGCTCTTTCTTTCGTATAAACATCTTCAGTGTATTTTCCTTCCCAATCTGTTGCTCGTACATATATCATGTTAGTATGCCCATCACAGGCAGTGCAGCACAGTTTATATCACATTCTTTTTATATCTATACAATCATACAACACCATTGCCTCTGTACCAGCAACAAACCTTTGCATGGGCTAACATAGAGAAATCTTTATAATATATACTCAAAGCTATACTGTGGTAAGCTGCTATGCTATAATAAAATATACTGAATCATTTCACTGACATAGTGGATTTCTGGAAAACATAAAATAAGTACAACAACCTTGATATGAACATCCCTTCCCTTTCTGACACTGATATCAGTCAACATTGTGACTGAGTAATGTCCTTCAGAGTCAGGGCATGTCAATGTGGGGCGCAGTGTTGATTGGTCCAGCAGGGAGAAACTCCGAGCATCCACACTCCCTGAACGACTGAGGAGGGGAGCAAGGTGGGACCTTTCGACCAGAAAGGGGAGGTCAGTCTATTTAGCATCTGGAGAAAAAACTGCAGGTAAAACTTTGATGGTGTTTTCCTTTATCCTCACATGAGAAAAAAAAAGTTTGTTTTTTTGCAAAAATGTTGCTAGAAAGTTCATGGACGTGATTGCTGTTCAGTATAAGTTTTGCTTCCAGCTCTGTTATATAATAAAATTCAGACCCTCCCCCCCCTCCCCCCCCCAAACACATACAAACACACCTCCAGCCCATGTCCTGCTGTGCTGATTGGTTGGGGAGCTGTCTGTCAGCAACTTTGTGGGTGGAGAATGGTCAGCCTGGCGTACTGGTGATGGTCTTCGCTGTGTAATTCTGAAACAGGGGCTGCATGAACATGCCCAATGTGCCAAACACGCAAACAAACACAAAAATCCACAAGAAGAGGCGGTCGATCACCATGGCGACGTACTTCCAGTCCTCGCTCACCTGTGGATTGGGTGGATGGATGGTGTTTGGGGAGGGTACAACAGGGGTGTGGGATGGGGTGAAGAAGAAGATAAAGGTGAGCACAATCACACTCTCTCATCCTGTGATTCTCTGCCTATCCGTCCTTCTGCTTTTCGGGTTAATGGAGGTGAACGGTTAATGTGAGTGGAGACTCGTTTTGGCGCACAGCTCTGATGAGGTCCGACACAAGTCAAGGAGGAAGGGAAGGACATGAGAGACGAAAGAGATGGAGGACACAGAGAGGCAGAGGTTGCTCTGACATTTTAACCCCTGTGATGATAACTGAAGGAGGATTGGAAGAGGAGGGAGGATGTGGGGGAGGGAAGGCTGACAGCCATGCATTGTAACAGGAGAGGGAGGATGTTAACACAGTCATCATGGCAACTGGATGGTATCTATGGTGATGACGGACAGAATTAGAGAAGATCTTCAATTCTCGTGTTAGTTTCTTTCATTCCAGGAGAGAAGCTTGCTTTCCTAAGATGCCTTGAGGTAAAAGCAATAAAATATGCCACCCTTTCTCCGCTGTCTCCACTTCTCTATTCCAGCTCATTTCCAGCTGTACTCCTTTATGCACACGTCATTCTGCTGCTATAATTACACATCTGTGTTGGATATTCACAGGGCTGTAGTTGCATCACCAGACCTGTCTGCTTTGCTCTAGTCCATTGTAGTACCACTTGCATTTCTAATGGCAGAGTCAAAACGGCCCAGCTGTACAGCTAATGATATGACATGGTTCTCATCTGTGCTGCTCAGGATACATTTTGTGGCTGGTTATGTATTTGGCTTAAAAAAGATGATTCAGAGGAAAACATCAGCTATATTTGGTCTGATTTCAATCAGAGACGAACAGCTACTGAAGCATCAAATACTGTTATCATTCATACATATATAATATCAAAACAGTAAACTCCAATAAAAAAATTCTCGGCAAAAAAAAGAAAAAAACAAAAACAATGTCCATCAGAGTCTGATACAGAGCACCTGCTACTGTGAAAATAGTTAAATGTGATTATGATATACTCACGCTCTGATCGTCGTCCTCACTCTTCATGTGGTTGGCGATGAAGCGTACTCCCTCCACAGCCTCCTCAAAGCCTGGACAGGCTTGAGCCAGCAGGGTCTGAGTCAAAGCAGGACCACCGGCTGCTTGCTTCCCCCTCTGCAGGTTTCCAGAGCCGCCTTCCCGGCCCTCCCTCACCCTATTCAGACCATCCATGGATCCCCCTCCTGCACCTCCCAGATCCCCTCCAAACTGTTTAACAGAAGCCCGGTTCACATAGCATGTGCAAGGGTCACTGTCATCCTTGCCAAACACTGCTGTTGAGGTTCCTCCTCCGTTTCCACCGGCACTACCCAGGCCGAGCCCCACCATCAGGGCCCCTGACTCTCCGCTACGCCCACCCTCCTTTTGCTCTTGCGCCCTCCTTCTTTGACGTAGCCGCTGGCGCTCGCAGCTGTTCCTTGGCTGGCGCATGAAGAGCAGGGCAGGAAGCTTGTTGAGGAACACCAGTTTAACCCAAGGGGGCATAGTGTGTGTGGTGGGTGAACGGTGGTGCACGTTGAGCACACACACACTGGTGACGATAGAGAAAGTGACAAGAACCATGGTGAACATCAGGTACTTCCCGACTAAAGGAACATCCAGTGAAGTGGGTGGCACAATCTTGGAGATCAGCAGCAGAAACACAGTGAGAGCCAGCAGCACTGAGATGCAGAGCGTCATCTTCTCTCCGCAGTCAGAGGGCAAGTAGAAGACCAGGATAGCCAACGATGTGATGAGCACACACGGGATTATGAGGTTGATGGTGTAGAAAAGAGGCTTTCGCCGAATGATGAAGTCGTACGTGATGTCCACGTAGGTGGGGTCAGCCGGGTTCTCGTTTCGTCTGCCCGGCAGGGCGATGATGTCCCACTCTCCACTGGGCGTGAAGTCATCCATGCTGGCCACGTCAGTGCGAAGCACCAGATCAATCTCAGTGCGGTCATAGGTCCAGGAGCGGAAGCGCAGTGTACAGTTCTGTTGGTCAAACGGGAAGTGCTTGACCTCTATCTTACAGGCTGATTTATAGATGGCTGGTGGCAACCAGAAGATGCTGCCATCATAGGACACCACTGCATTAGAGTAGAAGGACACCTCATACACCCCATCAGCGCTAAGAGAGATGAATGGAAACGGGAAACAGACAAGAAAAGATATGAAGTGAGATATTTGTGAGACTAATCAGACATTGGAGTGATGATTTAATGTTTCTTAAAGAAAAATAACCGTTTTGTTTTTTTCACCTGGACCTTATTTATTGCATGAAATACGTTCATAAACTCACCCGGACAATTTTGGAGTTACTTGAATTCTGTCGGGAAATATTTAGATCCATCGCGCGTACATAACCATTCAATGGAAGTGGTCGGGGCAACATCATTTGCCTCTAAATAAGACATTATCTGCCACAAAATGCCTTCATTTCACCAGCGTTTAGTTATTACCTGCTGTACTATCCCTCTGTGCCTTCAGAGTGGCCTTGTTGTCGTCCGAAACCATAGATACAGAGACACAAACCGGCTACGACGACGACACTACATAAGAAAGTGCCTCTGATTATGCCGTTACCCCGACAACCCCAGTGCGATGGATCTAAATATCTCCTGATAGACTTCAAGTAACTCCAAAAATGTCCAGGTGACTTTATGAATGTATTTCATACAATGAATAAGGTCCAGATTTTTTTTTAAAAACTGTACTTTTCCTTTAAGCGCTATGATGGAGCAAATTTTCCCTGAGTTTCATGAGCATAAAACATGATAATTCTCATTTCTTTCAATATAAGTTCATTAACGTAAGAGGAAACAAATATACACATGGATGCTGAGGTGAACACTGAGAAACCTCTCAGCTCAGTTAAGTCACGCACACCTGCTTATATAAACATGAGGATCAGGGGGAGGGGATCAAAGGAACACACAGTCTAGACAGGAAACACCACTCATAGGTCAGGGTTTTACTGTACAGCTGAAGTTAGATCCATTGGTCAGAAGACAGCTAACAACATTCGAGATGGAGATGGAATTTCCATTGAACTTAATATTCTAATAATAAACAGCAACATATTGTCTAATGCTAATGCTGTAATATGTACAGTAACATACCCATGAGGATGAAAAATCCTTTCTGACTCATCCTCTCTCTAAGTGTTCTCTACGAAACATTATATTTCTTTTAGATTTAATAAAATAATCAAGACTTCAAAAACAGCAGTTCTGACACTGACATTAGCTGAGCTAATCCTTCTGTTCAAGTGACTGACAGTGAGTGAGACTTGGAGGAGAGCAAGCCGACCTGGGGTACACAGGATTAACAGGATCATTTCATCCAGAGTTTGGTGGGTCGGTGAGCTTTTAATCTTCACTAAAGTAAGGACTGAAGCCGGGAAAGAGGAGAAGGCCACACAGATCACTGTACACCGATGAGCTGATTAGCATACTGTATGCAGACACTTTCCATTACACTGAGTCAAGTGGTCGGCAACATCCTTATCTCCCTCAGACATGTAAGTAAATGCTAACAAACAAAAGGTGCTGTTCAAGATTAACGTTTGTGTTATATGTTGAAACGCAGCTTAATCTGCTATACTGAATATCATCTTGGATTACTACTGATATTTTTTTAACTTTACACTCTGATTATGCTTTTGCCACAGTGGTCAGAAACACTGAGAGCAGCCTGTAGGCATTTCTACACACACATAAGTCATATGTAAAATAACGTAAAGCCTCTGTCAATGCTAAGGTTTTGTTTTTCAGACCACAATAAAAAAAATAGAAAAAATCATATGGCATGTCTTGAAGTCAGACAAATGCACTGGGGTGTATTCAACAAGAACTACCCATTATTATTATTATTCTTGCAGAACCAACTTCAGCAGCATTAACATGATTTCTGTTTTCTGATACTGTCAGTTCACAGATCATTTTGGAAGAATTTCCAGGCAATCTTCTTTACTATGTTGCTCCAGTTCACTGAAGTTTATGGTTATTCATTAACAAGCAGCTCTCGACTCAGTCTAGTTAAGGTCTGACTCTTGACTACAGCAATACCTTGATTCTTTCCTTTTTCCGCCATTCTGATGTAGATCTGCTGCATGTATGTTTTGCTATACAGAGGAGTTTATAGATAGTAAATGAACTGTATTTATATAACACTTTCCAGTCACGTGGGGACCACTCAAAGTGCTTTACAATCACCCATTCACACCTCGATAGGCACATCGGGAGGCAGTGTCTTGCCCCAAGGACACTTCAACGTGTAACCTGGGGAAGCCTAGACTCGAACCACCGACCTTCTGAGATGACTGCTCTTCCACCTGAGCTACAGCCGCCCCAAATAAATATAGGAACTATAAAACAAGGTCAAATCCTTACCACAAGACTATAGTGCTTGACAGTTGGTATGAGGTGTTTGTGCCGATATGTGGTATTTGGATGTATTGTGCAATATGGCCAAACATCTTCACTTTTGATCTCATTTGTCCAACAAAGGTTTTTCCAGAAGTCTTTAGTTTCTTATGATGCCCTCTGCAAGCCTAAATGCTGACATGTTCCTTTTATAGAGGAGCGGCTTTCTCCTGACGAACCTTCCTAACAACCTGGTCAGCCTTTTCTAGCTTTACTGTCATGAACTTTAACATTTAACAAAATAACTAAGGGCTGTACAATCTGAGATGTAGCTGTACACTCCGGCCTTTGGGTGAACATGCTGGAATGTCCACTTTTGCTTGAATGCATTGCATTCCCACTATAAAATGATGGACTCCAAATTGTTTGGAAATATCTTCATGATATTCTCTAAGAATATTGCTGATCTATTGCAATTCCACCTTGGCACTGTGTTAATGCACCTCTGAATGCTCCAGACCAACAAACTGCCAACACTTCTTATTTCATAGAGGTGCTCACACACTGGTTCTGCATTTGACTGAATTTTTCCTCAGTAAATAATGGTAGGTGCTTGGCTCCGGATAAATTATGACCCAGTGTGACATATTTTTGTTAATCTGAGGTTGCTTATATCTATTTTTTAAAACCTGGTATGGAACAGAGGATTTTTTTTTATTATGTCCTGATATGTAAGATCTTAGAAATAAGCAGAGCGTACTTTCTTCTTCTCGTGGTTATACGCATACTGCATGTGTCCGTCTACAATACCTGAGGGTACTTTAAAGAATGACTCAACCTTGGAGGTGTCTCATGATGTGGAGGTACAGCAATGTAGCATGAGACATATCAGGATATTATAGTGGACATATTCAGTCATGTGTGGGGCCTATATGTATTGCACACTCAAAAGTGCTATTTAATTAATGTTCTTATTTTAAGCAACTGATAATGGCAGCAGCTGGATTTTCTCACCAGGGACTCCACCTTAAAGAGCGTCAGCTGCATACAGTATGTGGTTTGTATATGTCTTCAGTGTGTATCTTATTGAGCACGCGTGCATTTATGCGTCTGTTTGTGTCTTGCAGAAGTTTCTAAACAAAGTGAGGACAGAGGAGTGACAGTGACTCACTTGTTGTAGAGGACCACGTCAGGCAGCCAGATGTGTTTTGAAGGCAGCCTGACCTTCATCATTCCATCAAACTCCTCAGGGACCCAAGTCAGCCGATAGTCCTGCCACTCCTGGGGGCCGATGGAAAAACCATGCTTAGTCACACATTTGATAATCATGCAGCAGCAAGGAGATATCTTTGAGAGGAAAGGAGAGGAGAAGCTTTGTCTGTCCATCTTTCAGTCTGTATGTAAGTTGGAGGTCAACATGACACATCGAAACGCGCACAAGCCCGGAGAACAGTCCGTCCTCTCTGTGCCTTCATCACACTTTTAACGACAAGCCAAAGACAGAGTGAACGTAACACTCATGTCAGTCCTGACCCTGAGAAGTCTTTTAAACACACCCTTACACAAACCAGCCAGCATGATTAAAATGGAATCTACAATAACGCAGATTCCATGTATGCGTGTGTGTGTGTGTGTGTGTGTGTGTGTGTGTGTGTGTGTGTGTGTGTGTGAGAGAGAGTGTGTTTGTGCGTGTACTCGCATCAGCAAACATGTCCTCTCTGTAACCTTGCGTATAAGACAAACATTATCTTGTTCTCTATGTAGCAGGTCAGCCGTTGACATCGCAACACCGGAGTTTGTGACGTGTAACATTCAGCTCTTCTGTGTGTGCAGAGCTGAACTACATGTGTTGGGTTGTCTGCAGTAACTGTGATGCATTGTGATCATTACAGTTCGTCTTGGTTCAGGATAGCTGTCCCTGGCTTCCTGACTTTCTGATGGCAAGGAATACATAAAGCGCTGATGGTCATTCTACGCTCTGCTACGTGTCATAAATCCTAACTTCCTCAGGTGCAACTGCATGTGTGAAAGCGTGTGATGAAGCAGTTTAATCATATACACACCGTCCATATTGGTCATATCATTTATATAATGCAGGGTGTTTTCAAGCATGTTTCATCTGTGGATCTAAATATAAGTCCAGCTTGCCTGCAGACGTGTATGTGCGTGGGCGCGTTTCTATCTTTATAAATATGATTACCTGCAGTTAGGTCTGGAAATGTTTGGACACTGGAAGCCTTTTTATCTTTCTATCTCTTCACAAATGCATAAGTTATAGTTAAAAAACAATTTGAGCTTCAAGTGAAGACTTTTTTTTACGTCAAAACCTCTTTTCTAGGGTCTCAAATGTAAATGGAAAAACTAGCAAATCCATTAATTAAAAAAAAACAACAAAAGATGTGTATGACTTTGTAATGAATCCTTCCCAGGTGATGACTTCTGAAAGTATGGACCCTATCTGAACATTATCATGACATCATCGGGGCTCCCAGACTACAAAAAGTGAATGGGTTTTCTTTTGAATGAAAGAAATATTAGGATAATCTGCTGGCACATCACATCAGGGCTATAGAGGACATTTTTTTATATTCAGCTTGTGAACACAGAGCTTGTACAGTACATAATTTTGGATATAATAAGAGAGACATAGAGGTACAGGTGGATCATGGGACAAATTTTTTCTTTACAGCAGCCTAATTGAGGCTAAATTGACTCCCTTTCTTTCTAAAGTCTCTTTAAAGAGGTCATTACACATTACACACAGCTGCAATTTCTGTATTTATTGCATCAGCAATTACTATAAATAAGAGTATATTCTAAAAATTAAGTAAAATAAAGTTAAAAAAAACACTACAATACATTGCAAGCTGTATGAAATATGTTTTATGACTAATTAAATGGCCTCTTTTTCTGTTTCCATTTCATATCTGGGTTATGTTGCAATAAAGATGTGTATGTTTAGTCTTAAGAATATATTAAGTGCAGACACTCTCTCCACTCACTGTTATTGGCCAAATTTTCAGTAGAGTGTCAAAGCTCGGTTGGAGACACATAATTACAAAAGCGTGGGTAAGGATAACTTACAGTAACTCACATCACTGAAGCATTTGTGAAAGGGCTTTTCTTGTTGTCAGATGTATTTGTTTTAAGTTTCAAGAAAATCCCATTAATGACAATCTAAAGATGTGTATTGTTCAATGTTTCTTTGTCTGTCTCTTCACCAGTCTTGCCAGTTGTACTAGCTGCCGCTCCACATACGAGGAGGCAGGGTTACAGTCTGTGACCCACAGAAGCGGTGAAACATATGGAGCACAGTGATGCAGCTTTCAGTGGCACCACAGCTCATACATCATGCTCTACTGGTATGATGACACTGTGGAATTTGATTATATAATATAAATCATCATGCACTATGATGTACTGTAGAGGAAGATTTATTCAGTGTTTGCGTGAGCCTGTGTGCCAAAGTCACATTTATGCATACCATCCAAGTCCCTCTCGGTTTGTGATTTACTTCCTCCATCCTCAAAAGAAACATCCGATATCAAATGTTTAACTTCTTGTATGGAAAGCATTGGAATTATTTCATTTATCCTTTTCTGTGTAACAATTTTTTCTAAATGTTGCTAAGATGAGAGGATGAGTGTGAGGTCTCACCTGTGTTAGCCAGACATTGGTGGTCATCACCTGCTCCCTTTCATGCTGCGGAAGAAAATAGTCACATAAAAAATCATATTGTTACAGCTTTGTTACAGACTACAGTTTGTTACAGAGGGTAAGATATTTTAAAAAAAATATTTGCCTTGATTTTATTCACTTTGTGCACTTCTCATCACAAGTCTTTTTGACTTGTCTTTTTTTCCAGCCATTAAACATTTTGGTTCAACCAGGTTGTTGGACCCATTTGGACTTTTACAATGTAATATTTTACCTTTCAGTATCCTGCATCTGAGTGTTCATTCAGCTTAAATGACAAACTAATTTGGATGAAGTCTTTAGAGTTAAATCAGTACATTTTGGAACCATAAATGGTTAAAATAATTGGTTGTACTCATGATAAATAAACCACCCAAAGATGGACTAATATCTTTTAGTGAAGAATCTGAGCAATTTATCAAATAAACATTTACACACGTGTGTGTATATATATATATATATATATATATATATATATGCATACACACATTGCCTACAACAATTTTCATCCCCCTTGACATTTTTTGTGTTTTTTTGCCTCACAACCAGGAATTAAGGTGGATTGTTTGAGGGTTTGTATTGCAGTGATTTTATTTTTTTATTATTGAGAAGAAAACAACACATGTCAAAATAACAGAAAAAACTTCAATGTGCAAAACTTTTCACCCCCATGAAGTCAGTACTTAAGTGTTCTTGGGGTGATAAGCTGTCATGGGTAACAACAGACGTAGCGTTTTCTTTGGTGGCTAAAAAGTTCAATTTTAATTTCATCTGATTGATTGATTGATTGATTTTATTTAAAAGGGACATGTGCAATTAAAAACATAAATGTAAACATTTGATGCATTGCACCAGAGTTAGCCTTTGGCTAATTTTCATCTGCAGTCCCCATTCAGCTTAAATGACAAAGAGCACCTTCCTCCATACATTTGGGGAGTCTCACACATGCCTTTTGGCAAACTCAAAACATTCTTTCTTATTTCTATCTTTAAGTAATGGCTATTTTCTGGTCTCTCTTCCATAAAGCCCAGCTCTGTGGAGTGTGCGGCTTATTGTGGTGCTATGGACAGATACTCCTGTCTCTGCTGTGGAACTCTGCAGCTCCTACAGGGTTCCCTTTGGTCTCTGTGTTGCCTCTCTGACTAATGACCCCCTTGCTCGGTCCGTGAACTTTGGTGGCCGGTCCTCTTTTGGCAGGTTTGTTGTCCTATGTTCTTTCCATTTGATGATGATGGATTTGATGGTGCTCAGGGGATCATCAAAGATTTGGATATTTTTTTGCAACCTCATCCTGACTTGTACTTCACAACAACTTTGTCCCTGACTTGTTTGGAGAGATCTTTGGTCTTCATGGTCTACATTAAAGGGATAGTTCACCTATTTAAGACATGAAGTTGTATGCAATCCTTACCAGCAGTATAGTGCATACACA
>JAPMNP010674218.1:0-12437 GCA_029874935.1 Atherina boyeri | reverse complement strand
TGGGTGGTACAATGTGGGGAAATCTACCGAAATGCCCCGATAACTCAAAAGGCACAGCTTTCCCAGTCTCTTGCCTGGGTGGTCAAAGCATACAGAAATGCAGCACCTACTGATTAAGTTAGTTGTGTCAGTGCGTCGCATAAGTGTGTTTGTGCAGATGATTTTCATCTTTCAATGCTAGTTGTGGGGCTCATTTTTCAATCTACAGTACATGCATTAACATGTCCTCAGGTCAGCGTTTCATTATCCTTAAGCCTTGTGTTTTATGGATGTATCATTTACATTTTGTACTCAAACATTTCTAAGTCGATTGTGAATCTTCGACGTCTTCAAGATAGAAGTCATGAATCGTTACCAGTAATGGTTAAAGGGAAACATTCCTAGAACACTTGTCAGGCCTACGTTGATGTTTAAATGAGTTTTCCATTGTGTTCAACTGCTTTTGCAAAAGGATCTAAAAAGCCAGACAGGGCACAGAGAAATTAAAGAGACACATCATAATCCCACAACTAAAAAAGACATGTTGTTATTATCATATTGTACAAATTCATAGATCAATAGGCAGCAGTTGGTCTGTCGATATGAGCCGGGGGCCATGGACTCCTCGGTGTAGAGAAGGGGGAGGGTAAAAATCCTAAGGCTGCCCAAACAATGATTTTTATTCACTTTCTGGCAAACACAAATATGTGCACACTCTAGGGAATATCTTAAAATTGGTTTACACACCAAGGCAAAAATATATATATATAAAAAAAAGTCCAGAAGTGGCCAGTCAGCAGCTTCTTGACCTTGAACAGTTTTTCCGATCAGTGGCTAAAACTCTGATTTGCTGCTAAGCATCAGCAGAAACAACAATGAACAAGTGCAGAATACAAGTTTAATTCACACATGCGCGGATACACACATGCAGACACACATACACACGGTTCTTTGCAGAAGATGGTGGATGCTTCCCACCCCCTGCGGCGTCCAGAGCGATGTTCCTGGAGTGGGGACAGCGAGAAGGACGTCCCGCAGTGCTGTTTTGGGGCGTCCTTGCCAGCACCAGACAACTTCACTTTCCCTGTCCTAGCAGGGGGCGATAATCACATCAGGTTCCCTTGACAAGAGGCATTGAATTCAGCTCCGGTCCCCTTAAGAGTCTGGCATCCAGCAGCCTCTGCTGAACATGCTGCTGACGTTACAATGAGAGGGTTTGTTTTCATTTTTTTCTCACTCTGTGGCATTGCTGTACTTTTTTTGTTTTGTTTTGTTTTGTTTTTTCTTGCCGCTGGATCCGAAATGTATTTAGGAACAATTTGGAGTTACACGTCACCAAGACGAAAATCTAAATCGGCTGAATCGAGTGTTACCGTCACTGCACGCTGTGAGAAGTGTTATTGTATGGACGTCTTCTGATTGCCATGGTGAATTCCATACAATACCAAGCTTTTGTCATTTCGTCCCTGAGAATATTTTTTGAAAGGCTTACAATGGAAAATTATTGCTTTTTTATTGATGTCATCCAAAATTAGATCTTGAAGTAGTCACCGGAATGCTCGCAACGCTCTGTCACTGACTGAAGGCGTAGAATACAAGTCTGAGAACTGACATACTGCCACTACATTGACTCTTGTTTACATTCAACTTTTTACTCATGCTGGGTGGCGGCCAGAAAAAAAGGATACTATCACTTTAAGAAGTCTGTATACTTTTAAACGTGCATTTGATTTATGTACCCCATCTCATTTTTCTCCAAGTTGTTAATTTTTCTTTTACTTTATTCAAGCTGGCGTGTAATAATTTTGTGAAACTTAATGTGTTGCACATATTAACTGGTGTCTGTGTCCTCTGTGATGGATGTTTGTAGAAACTTTTTTTTTACATCTTCTGAATGTCCAATACTTGTTCCATGGGCTATTTTTGGAAAATGGGTTCCACTCTTCAAAACTTCAGAAACAAGGATTAAGTGGAGCCATTCTCATTTTCTTTTGAAATCTACAAAAACTTATGACAACCTCGCCGGCCTCTTTGTGGACCCTCAGACATCCCCTGCTGCCCAGGGAGCCTGGCTTCCAGCAGCTATTCCCCATTCATCACCTGCTTTCAATAGCCACCACCAGACCGCCTCCGGCTACAAGGCCAGGTAGGGTGCCGGGTGGTGTACAATGTTTGGGGGATTAGGAATGAATGCCCAGGACCCTCCGTTCTGGATCCGCCATTCACTCCTAGCAGGGGAGGAAAGCTCCAGCGGCGGCCAAGGTCATCATCTCCATCTCGGCAGGAGGTATCTGAGTGAGAACCCTGGGAACAAGCCGTCTGGTTTGTGCTAGCCGCGAGCTAGCAGGCTAGCAGCACAGCGGGTGTCTCATCCACCAAACATTCATCAGTTTGTGCTGTGGATGGCGTGGCTGACAACAGGATAATGCCGTGCTTTTGCTTTCCTCTCACTTTCCCCCTCTTGTCTCTCCTCTCTCCCTTCTCCCTGTCTTTTGTTGTCTTTTGCTCTGTTCCAGTCTCATTCTGTGGGATTTGGTTTCTTTTCTTTGAATTAAATGGTTTGCTGAATTGGCAGAATTCTAAACTGGTACAATAGTCTTCTTAGTGCGGCATAAATTGTCCTCAAATTTTCATGGGAAGGAAGTGGGTGAGAAGCTTCAGGGTGCAATGACAATGGCCGTTTGAGGATGGAAAGTAAAATGTCTTTCTCAAAAGTTTCTCAAGTTACTATGGTTTCCTGTAAACCTGGGAGATTTACAGCCCTCTGTAATTATGTACATGCGTGTATGGATGATGATGATGGCTTCAGAATAAGAAAATAAATATTCTTAATTTGATCTTAATTAGAAGCCCTGTATTGGATTTGTTCCCTGCTTTCTGAGTGGTAAAATTGTGATTACGGTCATCGTTTTAAGCTTATTGGGCATCCTGTGGTGCGAGACATTGGACTTTGTAATCCTGATGGGACAGCTGGTTGTAGACTCACTGATTGTGGCAAAACGGCCCATACATTCTCAGAGATCGCAAGCTGGGAAGATTAGCTTAGCCTGCTAGGTCTGAGAAGGGGCGAAGCAGGCGACTAAGTAAGGATGATGTAAAACGTATCATCGTCTTGTGACAGTCAGAGGCGAGGAAACAGATATGACCCACCACCCCACCCTTCCGCAAACACACCCCTGTTGGGATACTGGCAAGTTGTCATGACGACAGGGATGTTCTGCTGATGAAGTCTCGCTGAGCGTCGTCCAATCAGATCGTGGAGCTACAACTGCAGCGTGAACAGGGGAGGACGCACCTATTCCAGTTGCACAATGCTGTGAGAGGATAGGCGAAAACCCGGACCACCAACGGGAAATTGGCAATCCGGGGGAGGCTGTCAATGGGCCGCCATGGTTCGACAATACATGGAACAGCGGGGGTCGTGGAAACAGGGGCTGCCAGGTAGGGGGTCTCTATCCTGTCTGATGCTACTAATGCTGTTACTGTTGTATTGTTTATCAATAAGAAGTATCAATGCATTATTTATTTTCCTTGTAGGGCATGCATTTGGTGAAAATTGATGTCATAAATGGGCTTTAATGATGCTTCTGGGTTGTGCACGTAGCTATCGGATTGCTTGAGGTAGACTTTAGCAAATTGGCAAATAACTCCTGCAGGTGGTTTTTAAGAACGTGCAGCGACTGCGAGAACTACGGCAGAAAGCAGAAAGAATCCTTGAATAGGGAGGAAATGTCACGAAGCATTAACTTTAATGCAATTTTGCATCTATTTCACGGCGGGATGTGGACCATGAGTAGAAGAAACCGCAGGAAACAACGTGAGCGAAAAACTCCTGGTGTTAGTTTGATTCAGGCCTTTTATTTCAAACTGCAGGGAGGAATTTTCTATTCATTTTGGCACTGGTTGACCAAAGGAGAAGCTGAGCTTGTTTGTAGCTCTAAGAAAGATGGAGGGCTTGGTGGGGGGGCGCACACTGTTTTTTTTTTTCTCCACCAAGCGCTGCAGGTAGCTATTACGGTCATCTTTTGATTAGGCTTATTATTTCCACCATCAAATTGTTGCTGATGACACTACCATTCTTTATCTTTAGAAATACTGACCCATCCATTAGATAGTTATGATAGACATTTAATTCTCTTAAGCATCAACCCTTTGCGCTCTTTTTAAGCCCTCCTTCTCTCAGCTCCAATCCCTCTGTCATGGGTTCTCTGTGGGACACCTATTGACAGACTGACCCCCAGTTGTGGTTGTGTTTGACTCTTCAAACTTGAGAATCAAATGAAGGTTGTCAGCATGGAAAAACAACCTTTATTAATTCCTAGCTGGATATCGCCATGTTTATTGCACTTCTGTTGAATATTTCTACAAATGACGGCTTCACAGTGAGACAGTCAGCACAGCTGGATAGCTTTGGGGTCCCTATGTTGGTCAAAAGACTGGAGAGGCACCATCTTTTTGTTCTAAAATCTTTTATTTCATTCTGGAAGGACTGCATAATATTGATTATTCCCTTATCTCATGTTTAATCAGCTATATTTGAGTAGTTCAGAACACGGGTTGTTGGTTTCACTTGATAAAGAGAAATTAAGATTTGTAAATGGGGCCTCAGTGTCACGGCCAGGCAAAACAAAAAGCTGTGTCATTGAGTGAATTTTTCAGCCAGCATTAAATAAGACAGTTCTAAAAAATGTGAGAAAGTAATAGCAGGTTTTATTTCATACAGAAAAATGTAATCTGCATTTTTATCCATATCATAAGACAAAAGAGTGAACTTCTGTCCATTTCTGCCACATTTTCCTCCACATTAGCAAGATTACCAAAATCCTTTAAGTGAACATGCTCATGAAAAAGTCTATATGAGGCCTGCTTTGTGTGTTTGATATGGGATGTTGAAGCCTTTTGGCTGTAGCTGATACAGTGCATATCAGCTTAATAATGGGAAGCTGGATTCAGTCTACAAGCTGATTACTGGACCATTATGTCAATTGCGGTGGCAATCAGCACCGCCTACAGCATTGGGAAATCAAACTAATCGTAGCTAAGATGGAAATTGTGGGGTCATCTGCAGATTGGAACAGTAAGGGTTTGTTCAGATGGGTGCTCAACAAATTAACAGATTATGTTTAGAAAATCATGTACGTTTACGTGTTTGGGGCTTTATTATAGATATATATCCATGCTGTAGATCCTCCATTAGGAGCGTCACTGTCTATACTGAAACCTCTCAGTTTTTGCAGATTTTATTTGGCTGAAGAAATGGTCACTTAGTTCATGTGAAACCAGCTAACCCAGCAGAAAGTTGCTTATTCATGGTCAGTCTTGAGTCAGAGGGAAGGGATTTTCCCATTTCTCTGAAGTTAAACACCAAAAGAGTTCTGGAGAGTTTGCGGAAAATGATGTCAGGTTGTTGCAGGGTGAGAGGGTTTAGAGCTGGAAACCGCTGAAGAGAGACGATTTCTGCTGTTGTGTTGTAGATGATGGCCGGGGTCAGATGTGGTAGACTCTACAACATCCTGTTTACTTCTGACCCTGAGGTTTGGGGCCATGTTAGCAGCGTTATGCTGGCTATTAGTCTTGAGTGCAGTTCTAAATGTTGCTGATGTTTATTAGATTTTTGGTCTTGTCTTCATAAGTCTATTTGTCCGAAGATCTAAAGCGTCATAAAAGCTGACTTGATTAAGATGTCAAAGATAGCATAGAGGCTTGTGTAATCAAATGCTGCTGACTTCCAGTTAAATGACAACTTGAAACATCTGAACAAAAGAGGAAGAAAAAGCTGATGTTTCAAGAGGTTGAAATCAATTACCAGAGACAGATGTGTCAGTAAATGTCATGTAGAGGCTGATTGGACCACCCAAAGATTGCCCATTTAAAGCCATGCGGTTTCCATTGAAGAAGTTCCAGGGTTGCATCCCAAAGGTCGTCCCCACCCCACCCCCACCCCCACCCCCTGCCCACCGATGCCACAGATCCAGATCCTGTGATCTACGGCTGGGGTCCCCTTCCGCAAATTACTGCGTTTGAAAAGAACCCGAGCATGGACGAAAGAGAAACCAGGCCCCCAGACTGCTGCAGAGAAAATGTCAATTCTGCCAGTTAGCCTGCCTTCCTCCCAAGAGTGAAGCAGAAGTAGAACAAACCATCTGATGACAGCCGTACAGCAGACCTTTCACTCCAACCTCAGGCTGGAAATGTCTATTATGACCATGTGAAGATGAGGGGGGGGTTGCACAAATTAATTGCCCATCATTTGTCAGTGCAGCGTAGAAGATAATAGAACCATGCAACTGTCTCTGGGAGAATCCGTCAGCCAAGGACAATGAATGCATCCCATCTCTTCCCCACCTTCCTACATTTGATTTAATAGAGACAGACGTGGACCACAGACGGAGCTGCAGCAGCAATGCGGTCAGGTTGTAAACACACAGACATGAAGAGGAAGAGCGGGATTACAAACAGGTTTGATCTCCTCGGGGCTGTCCAGACTGGCTGACAGAGGAGGAAGGGGGAGTGTATGTGTTTGTGTGTTGTGGGGGAGCGCTGATTTAGGCTCCTTTATTCACCGCTCGTCCGTCAACTACTCTTTCTTGCCGGCAGCATTGTCATTTGGGCCGTCCAGATATAACTGAGAGTCCAGCATTGAAAGAAGCACTACAATGAAGCAGGAGACAGGCAAACAGGCAGACAAATGTACCTGGAGGCTGAAGTGCTAGAAAACAGCTGAGACCCACCAATTTGTTAACAGAACAATTTTCTGTGGAGTTATAACCCCCACTCCCCCCTTCCCATCTCAATCTGTCTCTGTTTCGCTTTCTCCATTGTTCATTATTTTAAAGCCCTGAAAGTGAAGCCGGACAAACTTCTTCATCCAGACATGTCCGTGGAACCAGACTATCTTTAATGCCCAACAAATCCAATTGAATTGGATTTATCATTTCTCTTTTAAAAAAAAATAAAACAATTATTTTTGTTCCAGTGAAATTGAGACTCATTTATCGTTATCCAGCCGTAATATTATCCTCTTTGTTCGTTTACTTTTTGTTTAGGAATGAGCAGGAATAGGCAGATCATGAGATAATGATGATGAGCCTTTCTTCCGATGATGAGCCCAAATATGAGGATGACACGGTCTGAAGATGAAGAAGCGTCCTCCAGTTTAGACAGGAGAATTAAAATGTCTCGCTTAGTTAGAAAGTGAATCACGTCCTTCACGTTAATATTTGACTTCTAACATAATTTGTGGCTGTGAGGCGGATGTCTCTCCTGCAGGAGAAATTTGACCCATCAGTTAAATCTAATCCCCTTTAAAGAACCTCTAAAAAGAAAAGTTCTGAGCTTTAAATGGCTTTTAATTAGTGTTTGAAATTAAGCTGCAACTCTGTTTTAAAGGAAAAGTACAGTTTTTTTTAACTTTGACCTTATTTATAGCATGAAATACATTCATAAACTCACGCAGAAAATTTTGGAGTTACTTGAAGTCTATCGGGAGATATTTAGATCCATTCATTGGAAGTGGTCAGGGCAAGGCATTTTTGCCTCTAAATAAGACATTATCTGCCACAAAACGCCTTCATTTCACCATTGTTTAGTATTAGTTGCTGTACTATCTCTCTGTGCCTTCAAAGCAGCTTTGTTGTCATCCAAACCATAGATATAGAGACACAAACCGGTTACAACGACGACACAAAAATAAGAAAGTGCCTCTGATTATGCCGCTGCCCCGGCAACGCCAGCACGATGGATCTAAATATCTCCCGTTAGACTTAAGGTAATTCCAAAATTGTCCGGGTGAGTTTATGAACCTATTTCATGCTATAAAAAAGGTCCAGGTTAAAAAACAGTACTTTTCCTTTAATGATTATCTTATTTACTGTGAAACATTTTAAATGCTTTTTAGATATTGTAAGACTTTTAACCATATCAACTAGATCCAGTAGTGGATAACTCCACATCTGGTTTAGTGTCACCAAAAATGCCTTCTGATAATGTAACAGAGGATATCTGACTGAAGCATTCCTCAACCGTGCAACTAAATATCGGAGCCCCTGATGGGTTTATGTCTGTACATGCAGCCATGATGCCTCGCTAAAGATGGAGTAGAAGGGAGTAAAAAACGATAATGTCCTCCCCATCACAGACAAGCATGTGGGAATGCACAAGCACGCATCAAATTGGAGCTGGAACATCTGTCAGACACCGGACCAGTGGTTGAGTTAAAAGATGAGGAGGGGTCTGATGAATGCTCTGCTATTCATTTATCTCGCATTGCTGCCCATTGGTTTTAATTATGGCTGGCTCTTTCAAGTTAGAAATAGGCCTGCTTCAAAAACAGAGATGTCCTTTTTAGTGTTTTATTATTGTTTCTGTGGGGACTTTGCACATGGAGGCAAGCAAGCGTGTGTTTTTGTGTCTGTGCATCCACCCGCCTCCCCGTTCACCCATCTGTCTATTTGCATTTGTACGCACACGTTTGTAATTGATGAGCATTTCTCTGTGTGTGCGCATGTTAGTGTGCACGCTGCCATGTATGTGCCGAATTGGGCTGCCTTATTTTCCACGGCACAGCTGCAATAGGATTGGATTGATGTGTAACCCAAGCCGGCACTTTAAAGGGCGAGAGGCCTGGACAGACGTGGTCTTGCTAGTATACCAGATGGGGGCTTTATGATGAAAAGAGCATAATCCCCATCCAGGCCTCACTTCCATCACTTCTGCACTACAAAGCCATTCATAGCATTTTATTGCAAGAAATAATCTCATTTTCTTCAGGAGCCCAAAACAGAGCCATTTTTTTATTTGTTTGTTTATTTCTCTCCTCCTCATCTTTCTTTTTTATATCTTCATCTGCCTTTTTTTTCTCCATCCTTTCCTATCTCCCTCATCGCCCTCTTACTGCCCATCCCATCCCCACCCAGTCCCACTTTGCTCTTGAAGACTTGCAAATGTGGCATTAGCTAATATTCTGAGAGCCAGGCAAGCGATCCCTTTTTATCTGCCAGGGCCCTTCTGATTGAGCTAGAGCGTGTGCATTGGAAATGAGAGCTGTGCCTGGGCTGGCAACCCCCATGCCTCTGATTGGTATTCAATATACATGTCACTGCAGGACATGCTAGTTTGGGGGTATGGGTTTACTCTATTTCTTTTGCTCTCTTGCTCTGAGTCTCTATGTCTCTCTCTCATCCTCTTCTAATTCCTGCCTCTGAAAATGGCTTTCTTTGCAGCTGACATTTATGAAAAAGGAACCAAATTGTACACAGGGGCAATTAATAGGCTGAGCCAGGCTTGTCCTGGTGGCATACTTTTCCATTTTTCTTTTTTTTTTTAGAAAGCATGGCTTTCATACTGTCCATGAAATGAGCTGACTGTTGGGTAAAGGGTTACTGCTTGTTTTTTCAGAGGACCTCACAGAGATTTTTTTCTTCTTCCTGTACTACAAATCTTATTGTGGAACCTAACAGAAGTATTAATCCAGCAGTAGATATTTGTCTCGTTATCATAGATGTAATTAAAATCATTAGATTTAATTAATGTTATTCACATGGCACACTTTTCTTTGCATAACATTCTGCATTTAAAATGCGGGCTGCATTGCATATCTATACACCCAACAGTTTTACTGCAGAACATTTATTAGCTCAGTGTGCTGTCTATTGATTATCTTCTTAACTGTCATGATAGGAGCGTTAAAAACATGAATGTCAGCCTAAAACTTACATTTATCTCATGTTCAACCCAGTGCTTCCTGTTTGTGTTCAGATGCTCTTTATGTCTACTAGTATTCACAGTTTGGTATAGAGGACTGAAAAAACAACTATTGGATCATAATGACTCAATAAACAAACTAATGTTGCAGTGAATTATAAAAAAAGAATAAAGCAAAACGTTAATTTATGCATTATGTTTCAAATTTGACCAAAACCTGGCATTGCTGTTTTGGTTCTCAACTGTAGCGACTTAACTTCTTGTTAGTACACCTATTTGTTTCATTTAGCATTTTATTTTAATTAATCTACTGTTTTGATCATGAATTTTTTATTTGTGACCCACGATATACTCTAAAAGCTAGTCCCTCTATTTTGCATAACACATGCAGAAATAAATACAAGAATGCAGAAATGTAAAATGAAAGAATGGGAGGAAATGCACCTGGGGAAATGAATAAAAGGGGGGGGGGACACAAAAATAATAGATGTAAATAGTAGTAGTAGTAGAAACATGTTTATTTGGTCAAAAAGATGAAGAAACATTTGTGTATGCTCCAAGAAATGATATGACATCAGTAAAACCATCTTGCATCTTTTGACCAAAGGGCTTGGGCTGAAGTTGAGACTTATTACGCCTAGCCCTGTACACAAATCAGGTACAGTTTCATCTCTGAAAAACTAAACAAGTAAGACAAGTTATGTAAGAAATCAACAACAACTGATAAATTTGACAACAATATGCAGCAAACCTAACAATATCACTGTGCGGTTACATGTCCAGAAAACATAACTTTATATGTATAATCCAATAAATTTCTCTCAATACAAAACAAAGAAGAGAGAAAAAAAAAATCATTCCTGATAATTTCTAAGAATGTGGCATTTAAGATGCTTTTAAATACCCTGAGATTTTCTAACTTTTTAAGATTATAATCCAGGTCATTCCATAAGGACATTCATTTTATGGAGACACATCTAATTTTTTTTATTGGTTCTAGCCTTTTGCCTTTAAACAAAGCACTTCCTCTGCGTCCATATGAACTCTCCCTGGGCTCAAACATTTGGATGTATGGTGGAAGATTGCAACTGTGGGCCTTATACATCACTGCCAAAGTACTGAGGTTAACAATATCATATTTTCAACATACCCAATTTAAGGAAAATAGGTTTAGTTGATGCATAATAATCTGAATGATTTATAATTCTAGGGACCTTCTTTTGTAGGAAAAAAAATAGGATCAATATTTGTAATCATTTCCCCATAATTCAGCACCATAGTTCAGGTATGGAAGGACTAGACAATTATATAGCAAGTGTAATGAATGATTGATTAGGACAGATCTCATTTTGCCAATAATCCCTATATTTTTTGCAAGTTTGGACTTGAGTAGATGTATGTGTGGCTTCCAAGAGAGACTTTCATCTACAGTCATACCCAAAAATTTATAATTGTGAACTCGTTCAATTTCTTTATTATTGATTTTAATGTTAGTACGGTAGCTAATTTTCTTATTTCCATAAATAATATATTTGATTTTCATTGAAAGTTTGTTTTCATCAAACCATCTCTTTAAAACTACTATATCTAGAATTTTTTCAGGTCCCTACCTGAGCAATAAAGGCTAGTATCATCGGCATATAATATACAATTTGTATTTTCCAACACATCACACTATTAATTTACATAAGAAAAACGTTGGTCCTAAAATGGAGCCTTGTGGAACTCCATGTGTGATTAATTCGTTTATGGAGTCTACATTATTTATATGCACAAACTGCTCACTATTGCTAAGGTAGCTATCCAGCCAAACATAAGCGGTGCCCCTGACACCACACATATAGCTTATTAAGGAGGAAGGTAATGATCAATCGTGTCGAAGGCCTTGCTTAAATCAATAAAGACCCCGACTGTGTACTCTTTATTATCTACGGCTGTTGCAATGCCCTCTACAAATACAGCCTTTAGATGAAACTTTTTTTACAATGATTTAATCCAATAATGTAACATACAATGACAATAACATGCATAAATATACAAGTTTGGGGAACACAAATAAATAGTTAGTTTGTTATATTCTATCATTATTGGATACCTTTTTTCTCTATTTATGGTCAAACTAATTTATTTATTGAGCCATTTATTCATTTTTATATTAATTTTGTATTACAGCAGTTTCAGTACTTACCAAATGTGGTGACGTTAAGGTATTAAAGGGATATTTAAAGGGATGTTTTTTTAATGTGGCTCTGTGTGAAAGACTTCTTGCAGTGAACAGAAGTCTGAGCGCTCTCCGTCTGGAGAATCAGGGAGGAATTCTCACGAGACAGCTAAACTACAACTACTCCGAAAAAGGCCACAGAAAACAGAATTTCATTGATCAAACCTCAAACTTATTTTGTTATCATATCATATCCACCTAAAATTGGAGCACCTTTTCTGCTCACTTTTGCTACTTTGTTGGTTAATTAAAGCTCATGAAGTGATGAAAGCTAACTAATTAAGACATTGTCAACAATACATCAGTTGAGCTCATTTTCAACTTTAGCTAATGTTTTTGCAAATGATTCAACTGAAAGAAAGGAGCAGATTCTTTTGGTCAAATGGCCGCAGTTTGCATACACCAAACCCAATTAGTAGCAATGCAACCAATGTTAATTTCAAATACTTATATCACTGATAACCGTAGTGTAGCCAGGATATTCTCATTTCAAAAACGGATTTGTAGCCCCCAAATGATGTTATTGTTTACATTT
>JAPMNP010674217.1:0-15897 GCA_029874935.1 Atherina boyeri | reverse complement strand
TATATATATATATAGTTATATATATATATATATATAAGCGCAAAAAAAATAGATACAGGATGACTCTAATTTTTTTTTATCCTTTCCACCTCTTGAAAATCCAAATTTAGGGGTGGCACGGTTCATGAAAAAAATCCGAACCGTTCAGTTCGCTTGTCTCGGTTCAGAGCATGCGTGCGTCGCACGGTTCGAGGCATGCACAATGTAGCCTCGTGCCCTGTATGTGATCTCAGTGTGTTTCCCTTTCCCTGTTGTCTGGTCCACACTCCAGCGGATCACTGGCGGCTATTCTACAGGAAGTCACACCAAGAAACACAAGACAATCCGGTCAATTTTCAAAATTTAACCCAACGGCAACGGAGTGGGCTGAATACGGGGGGAAGGGGGCCGGCTCTAACCACAAACGTACAGAAAAAGATAGAGAGAAAGGCAGACATGAGTTGGTGACAGTCAGGATGGACAATGTAAAACGAGTAAGTACAGGGAGGTGTATGATCCCCTGCACATGTTGAATGATGAAAAATGAATTTGAATAAACATCAGCTGAACAGCGCGGAGAAATACGTGTAAACAGGGAGGCAGCGTCGCAAGCGTTCCACGTCTGGTGTGAACCCGGCGTAGGAGAGAGCCAGTTAGGAAACAACTATTACTCTCTGCAGCGTTTAAGCAGCCTCTCAGTGATAAAGCTCGGTTTATACTTCTGCTATGTCTCGGTCACCGCAGCCTCTGCTGTATTTATAGTTGGGCGTCTGCTTCAGATCGGACCAGCCCAGCTGACGCTGACGAACCGTGGGTTTTGTGAACCGTGCCACCCCTTTTGTTTTTTTTTTTTTTATATATATATATATATATATATATACTGTATATATATATATATATATATATATCTATATCGTATTCGTCAAAAATGCTTTATCCGTACCAGATACTCGTCTGAAATTAATATCTCAAACCTAATTTTTCCCATTTATTTTGAAATGCTATCTGATGAAAATAATGAGAATAAACACACATGTATATCCGATCCCTGATCGGGATGTAACACCGATCAACCGAAACCACGTGATCAGGCCCGATTTCCGATCACGTATATCAGATCTGCACATCCCTAAGCAAAACATTAAGTCGGGGTAATGGTTGTAAAATACCTTCCAAAGATTGGGAGCAATGCAAGTAGACCTTACATGCAGCATTGTTGATGTGTGATGATGCATTTGATGGCAAATGTGAACTTGAAATGTCAGATCACAGATTAAAAATTAATCTAAACACCACCGGTAGTCAAACATCTTTTTACCAACTCAGGAAAGATTTATCATCTCTGCCAGTTGATTTTTTGTCCTTCCCTCAGTTGGGGAAAAAATGAAGGAGTTGCAGGAGCTTATTGAAGGTTGAGATGTTGTTGAGCCGGCACCCAGAAACTGTCAGGTTTTTTACTGAAACCTACTTTTAGCTTGCCACTGTGGCAGTATTTAGCTGACACATTTGTCACTTTTAAAACCACTTGTGACTTGTTCTTCACAGACACTGGTGTGCTATGTTCAACATCTGAAGTACCTCTGTCTTACATTGCATAATACTCACACATCAATTGTGTTTTGTCTTTTAGGTACAACCTGCTGTTCTTTGTATCTGGTGGAGGAAAGTTTAACTACCAGGGCACCAAACGGTGGCTGGAGGACAATCTAGACCACACAGGTAATGTGCAGTAGTTTTTAGATACAACCAAAAGGGATTTATAAGATGCCATGCAACTGATTGATTGGGGAACATTAATTGCATCCAGACCAACCGCAGAAGCCTAAAACAAATGGATTAAGATATGCTCATTAGAAATTTCACCATAGAAAGTAGCCACAAATATCATAGTACACATTCTTTAGCCCAGAAACAGAAATCCCACTAAATTAAATTTAGCAATATCTCTGGATTTACAGTGCCATGCAAAAGTATTCATCCCTTTGGCATTTTTTGTATTGTGTTGCCTCACAGCCTGGAATTAAGGTGGATTGTTTGAGGGTTTGCATAATTTAATTTACAGAACATGCTTACAACTTTGAAGATGTGATTTTTTTATTATTGAGAAGCAAACGTATGTCAAAATAACAGAAAACGTCAATGTACATAACTATTCACCCCCCTGAAGTCAGTACTTTGTAGAGCCACCTTTTGCTGCCATTACAGCTGCAAGTCGCTTTGGATAAGTCTCTATGAGCTTGCCACATCTAGTCACACAGATTTTTGCCCATAACTCAAAGCAGAACTGATCGAGCTCCTTTAAGTTGGACAGGTCCTGGTGGTGAACAGCAATCTTCAAGTCTGACCACAGATTCTCAATTGGATTAAGGTTTGGGCTATGATTTGGCCATTCCAACACCTTCTGATGTTTCTGTCTGAACCCCTCAAGTGTTGCTTTAGAGGGAAGCTTAGGGTCATTGTCCTGCTGGAAGGTGAACCTCCGTACCACTCTCAAATCACTGGCCGACTGAAACAGGTTTTGCTTAATAATAGTCTCTTTATTTAGCACCGTCCATCTTTCCCCTAATTCTGACCAGTCCTTCAGTCCCTGCTGCTGATAAACATCCCCACAGCATGATGTTGTCACCACCATGTTTTACTGTGTGGATTGTGTTCTTGTGGTGATAAGCAGTGTTGGGTTTACGCCAGATGTATCATTTTCCTTGGTGGCCAAAAGTTCAATTTTAGTTTCATCTGACCAGACCACTTTCCTCCATTCATTTGGGGAGTTTCCCACATGCATCTTGCCAAACTGGAAACGTTCTCTTATTTTTATTGTTTTTCTAGCCACTCTTCCATAAAGCCCAGCTCTGTGGAGTGTACGGCTTATTGTGGTGCTATGGACAGATACTCCAGTCTCTGCTGTGGAACTCTGCAGCTCCTTCAGGGTTACCTTTGGTCTCTGTGTTGCCTCTCTGATTAATGTCCTCCTTACTCGGTCTGTGAGCTTTGGAGGCCGGGCCTCTCTTGGCAGGTTTGTTGTGCCCCCATGTTCTTTCCATGTGATGATGATGGATTTGATGGTTCTCCTGGGATCATCACATATTTAGATTTTTTTTGTAACCACAACTTTTTGGGGCTTCATAGCAAGGGGGGTGGATACTTATGCACTCACTAATTTTATTTTTATTTTTTCATTAAAGAAAATAAATGATATAGGCCTACACATTTTTTTTCTCATTTCACTTCACCAACTTGCAGATTAATTAAATAAAATTCAGATTAAAAAAATATTTAATTTACAGGTTGTAATGTAACAAAATATGTAAAAAGCCAAGGGGGATGAATACTTATGCAAGACACTGTACATGGATAATGCCCCTTGTTTTTGTTTTCCCTGTCTGTTCATATTTATCAGTTTCTTTCTCTTCTACTCCACAGACTCCAGTCTGCTACAGGACAACGTAGCCTTCGTGTTGTGTCTGGACACTCTGGGGAATGGCGACTCTCTGCACCTTCATGTGTCCAAACCTCCTAAAGAGGGAACGCCTCAGTTTTCTCTGCTCAAAGAGCTGGAAATGGTGCAAATTGAGATATTTGATTGTTTTGTTCTCATTTAGATGTCATGTATATTTATAATCTTAGCAGAGACTTGTAAACATGTCACGTGGCAAATTATTAGTATTATTTTTCATTATTGAGATGCATTATGTGAGCTTGAAATAAGAGGAGTTGTCATTTCACAGTTAGTTCATTTGTGCTAATTTAAAATGTAAGAAATATTGAATGATAAAAGAAAATCACATTGGATTAATGCATTATAACTGTGTTGTCACTTTCCTGCAGGTGATTGCAAGTCAGTATCCAGAGGTCAAGTTCTCCATGGTCCACAAGAAAATTAACCTGGCTGACGACATGCTGGCCTGGGAGCACGAGCGCTTTGGGATCCGCCGACTGCCAGCCTTCACTCTGTCCCATCTGCCCTCACACCGCTCGGCTCAGCGCTCCAGTATCATGGACGTGCGGTCAGTGTCCCCCTCCTCTCGCCACGGAGCGGGAGAGCCACCTGCGGGGTGGGTTCATTACTGCAAGCCACTTGAATCACACAAAGAGAAAAAAAGAAAAAAAAGTTAGCAATTTAGCCTCCAGATGTGGTTTTTTCGTTCAATTTTTCCCCTCTCCAGACTCATGTTAAATATCTCATGGCAGAAATGTAATCTAAGGTGTGTGGTTCTTAGTTCTGTCTTCTTGTCTCCAGTAGTTCTTCATTTCTGTCTTCATCCTTTTTATAAGAAATTCTTACCTGTGTGTCTGAGTCTTCCGGTCTCAAACCTTCTACATTTCCGTCTATTAGACACTGTTTTCAGTTTCACTTCTCCTTATTGCTTAGGGTTTTTTGTTGGAGATTTTCTTCTTTAACTGTCTGCAAACATGCTTGTATTTTATAGGCCTCATGTAGATGTTAAGAAACTAGGTAGAAATACCAAGATGGTAGCAGAAGCGCTGGCCAGGGTCATCTACAACCTCACAGAAAAGGTATGGAGAAACTCTAAACATAGATATGAAACAATTGTTCCTCAAGTTTTTTTGGTTTTTTTTGCATCTAATGATGCCTTTGTGTTGTCTTACTGTTCTGTAAAGGGAGCACCTGGAGACCTGCAGATATTCACAGAACAAATGGTACGTCATCTTACATGATAGCCAAATCACAACTACCTCCCAGAAGCCATGCAAATGAAATATCTCTGGTGTAGTAAGATTTTGCTCAAACTGAGAAAACATAATGTTTATTACATAACTAAGAAGTTTAGAAATAATCTCAACCTGCCCTGAGTTGATTATTTTATAGTTATATAGTTACGAACTTTAAAAAATAAAAAAAACAATCTCTTCTTATAATAACCTTATTGCAGACTCTGTGCATTCATATGTCTCTGTTGTGATGCAGATTATGTTTCTTGTCAGCAGGTACAGGAGGAGCATCTATCTGCAGTTGTTGACTGGCTTACAGCGCAGCCCCGAGCTGCTCAGCTGGTGGACAAAGACAGCAACGTCGTTTCCACCTTGGAGTACCACCTCGGACGTTACCTCAAGGACGTCAAGAAACACTATGTCAAAGCTGACAAAAGGTAAAGAAAAGACTCACAAGAAGAAGAAATGGTAGACACTGGTGCACGGCCTCTGCATGTAATCTGTGGGCAGCTTTTTGAATGAATGAAAAAAGTTTGTTTGAACCTAAAGACGACTTAAAAAACAACAAACTAAACAAATCCATATATACAAAAAAGAAAAGAAGTCTTTGTTAAAAAAGGAGTGGGAAAAAGCCAGCGCTTATTACCTTCTATGTGAATGTTTATTAGTCTGATCTCGATTTGGCAATTCAATGAAATGATCTGGCAGCTACAGTTTGTGAATTTAGATGATTAGAATAGTCAGAAAATGTTGTAAGAAAAAGTTTAGCAAGAAATGGCAAATCTAGCATGAAAACTTTTAACTTTCCTCTCTTCAGGGATCCAGAGTTTGTATTCTATGACCAGCTGAAGCAGACTATGAATGCCTACAGGTATGTGGTTTCAGATTCTGCTTTTTTATTACCTAAAATCCCCCGACAGCTTTACAAGGTCAACTAAGAACATAAATCACTAATTCAGCTTGGTGGACTTTTTATTACCCGATTAAAGTAGAAGTAAAAACAGCTAATGACGCTTTTATTTCTACTTAAGCTTTGGGTGCAGAAGTTATAATACTGCTGCATCTGATTGTTGAGCTGGAAGAAGAGTTGCTCTGTAAGGTCATCAGTAAGACAGATTCTGTTTTTGTGAAAATGCAAAGATTTCATAAGACATGCTCACTCAGGTCACCAGGTAGCTCAGCTGGTTGAGTGAATGCCCCATCTAGAGGCTGAAACTCCTTGATGCAGCCAGCCGGCTATGTGATATGTTATTCAGCTTTTGGTTTCCATCAATTAGAGCAAACTGTATCTGACTTAATATGTTAAAGGAAGTCCAGAGAGTTAGATACAGATTATACACAGGTCAGCCAATTTTCTGCCGTGTAGATGGTAGCTAAAATGAGCACCAGTCTATGGGTAATAAGAATGAATTGATATTATCATGTTATAATGAACGGTACTCATGTGTTGTATTGACCATGAGAGCTGGACCATGTTTGTAATCATTGTGCTGATTTATTGCAGCTGGAATAAAATCTTCTCCTGTACTGTGTTTTTACTGCAGCTCTGCTTGCTCATGAGAACTGCTCTAGTTAGCAAATGTTACTAGTCCTCTGTGCCTGTTCACAATGTTGATTGGTTGGCTGTTTGCACAAGACTTCTAAAGTTCAGGGATTTTTTTTCTTTCTTTTCTGTTTTAATTCATGTTCAATTAATTCTAAGTAAGTTTCTTCGAGAAATTATCCAATTAAGTTGTCGCAACAGCCTTAGTGTAATACAGTATGGCAAAGATTGGGCTTTACTCAGTACTGTCACCTCCTGTCTGTATCTCACTGGTGATTTTCTCTCCCTCTCAGAGTGAAGCCAGCTATTTTTGATCTGCTGCTGGCAGTCTGCATTGCAGCCTACTTAGGGATGATGTATCTGGCTATCCAAGTAAGTCCCTGTATTGTTGCAGCAGTCTTTACGTCTGTTCAGACATGCACCACATTTTAGAAATGTGACTGGGATCAGTCTGATTACTGGCTCCTCGGATGTAAAAGTCCCGATGGTAGTCTTATCAGATGGGCTTTCATACAAGGTCACTCTGGGTCACACAAGAAACGCAACGCAGATCCTTAAAAATCTTACTAATAGCAAGTTTAATAGTTAACCTTTTTATTGTGGGAAAAACAAAAGATAAAAGCCATTTAATTTGATTAAAATAACAATTATTGATTTGAGTTGTTTATCTTTGAAAATTATTGAAATAAGTGAATAAATTTGGTTTTAATAGTGATAAAATGTCCCCTATGCAAATGCAGTAATAATGATGACCTTCACCAAAGCCACGTTAGTCATTTGTCAGTGGTTTTAATGTTATCTGTGTTTCATTAGACTAATGGGGAGCTTTGTATTTGTATGAATGACAGTAGGGTAGATGATACACTCTCCTACCATAATCCAGCCTAACGGTCTTGTTATAGTGGATATTTTCTAACACATAGACTGAAACACTTACTGCAGAATTATTTAGCTTTTACAGTAAATTATTTTCATATTTTGATACATGTGATATTTTGAAAAACAGGATGTTTTTCGTCCTGTCTGGAAACATGACATAAACTTTTTCTTCTCTTGTGGTCTCTGCAGAACTTCGGAGTCTTCTACAGCATTATCCGGAGAATCACCCAACCCAAAGCCAAGGTCCACTAAGGCTCTTTATCTTCCAGATCCTGCCGTACTACTTTCTTCAAATCAAGACACTCTAGTCAGTACTGAGCTGCTGTTCTCATGATGGTCTTGACACCAGCAAAATCACTTCCATTTCTTTCATCTGGATGCACAAACTATGATGTCAGATCCTGTCTTGCTGCCAACTTTATCCATGTGGTCTCATGGACCATAATTATCAGGAATCATTTTTCTCTCCGCAAATGTCTCGTCTATCATGCAAGCTTGTGCTCAATACGTTGTCATTTCTCTTGTGAGGGATGTTACGTTTTTCCAAACCTTGCAGGTCTAGATATAATTGAGTTATGTTTTTTTTAACTGGTCATTCTATCCCTCTTCTCAGGAGGATCAGTAGAAGCTGAACTAATGTGGTGTTTTATCAGGCAGCTAGTGGGAGAAACTGACAGCATGGTTTAGCCCAGGGTTTTGTCAAGGAATGTGTTGACCTGCAGGACCATTCAAAAGTTAAGACACACTTACCCATTAAATCCAATAGGTAGACATGTCCAAACTTTTGACTGTTAGTGTACCTGTTGTAAAATTTCACACTTTTCTAGCTTCATTAATGCAATACTCACATGCACTTATGTGCTTTGAAAGTGTAATTGATCTCCTAGAATCACAACCCCCATTCTGTACAAAAAGGCTCAGTGTTGAGTGTAAAATTCCCCTCATCGTTACACTTCCTCCCCTAAAACAGCAAGGACTGATGATGAAAATGGAATATGTCAAAGTGAAAGATCGTGGTTAGGTTCACCTGAAACCCAGTCTGGTGCTCTAGTCATCTTTAAGAATTTCAGTTTACTCTTTGAGAATACATGTGAGTGGCTTTTTTTTTTGGAAGGGGGTTGCTGTAGTTGTGTTTTCTTATCTAATCAAAGCACGTTTGTGTTTTGTTTGTGACATACTTTGCCATTACATCAACTCCCTTTAATCATTTTATCTGTAGAAACAAGTTACATTGAGTTGGATCTGCAACTGTGCAGCAAAGGTTTGATTTGATTTATCAAGCCAGCGCTGCAGTATTTAAACACTGGAAGTCTTAAAATGGGCAGTAACATTGTTTGGATGAATGAGGCAAAAAAAGTTCTTGATTACATTTAAAATTAATACTACAGCACTGCCTTGACCTGTTCTTATTGTTGGTTAATTGTGTTTGTTTAGTTAGCTGTGTTCTTTTTTTTTTTTGTATTATTTTCTTCTATTTTACATGATACTGCATGACCTCTGGACCCTATCTCCAGTCACCATGGAAACAGTGACAGGCCTTTTATTTACCAACGCAAGAGAAATAACTGTGTGGTACATATAAATTATAATTTATTGGATTGGTTTGTTTTTGTGAGTGCACTGAAATGAACTTTTCTCCAAAGCCTGTTTCACCTCATCCATGACACTTGATCTCTTGCAATGAAAATTATATTGGTTGTGAATAAAAAGAAAAAAAAGACAAATCTGTCATTTTGTTTACTGACATGTTTTATTTCATGAGAAAAAAATGAAACAAAAACATTGGCTGAATGGTATTAAAACTGTATTACAAAAGAGTAAATACAGGTCTTTATCAAGTAGTCACATTTCAGAAAATGGTCAAATTCAATTTGAAAAACTGGGGGTAATTTGTATAGTTTACAAAGTATAAGTGGTCCAAAATTCAGTAAAATACATTTTAAAAGTGAAATTTAATTAATGATTCTTAAGTCATTGGCTTAAAAATTCCCAAATTTTCCCTTTTTTTAGATTTTGATCCACTAATAAACATTAAAAAAAATAATACTAATAAATTACAGTGCAAGAAATACCTGCAGAGCCTTTCTGCCCGTCACACTTGACCAGCTCACCACTTCATCAACTCTCACAAACACTTGCCTCATATTTTTTGGTGGACATTTTGGCACAATTGAAGCATTAATGAAGATACCTTGGGCAAATTCAGACAGAAGACTCGCGTGTCATGCTCAAAATCACTTGTGTAGTGCAAAATTTGCATTCATTTTTCAACGTCTCACCCTGATCTGTTCTGATCTTTGTGTTTGGAAATGGGGAACAACGAAGATGGGGTACTACAGCCTATTTTATCTCCACTACTCAAATTATGTCAAATGCAAACAAGAAGTTTTCAAACCAGAGTTGGTACCCTTCAACACCACTGCTGTCATGGCAGAAAGGCAGCTCTGTCAGTTTGTTGCTTTACTGCTCAGTTTGCACAAACAGCTTCTGGTGCTCACTGTTCTCATCCTAGTTCATGCATGCAGACAGCAAACATGTCATAGTCCAGGTGGTCCAGTCAGTTTTGCATTTTTTCTGCCCACTTCAACTATAAAATACTAAATCAGAACCAGTTTGTTTAAAACGACAGTCATATATTTTTTTAATAATTGTCATTCTATGAAAATGAGGTCTGATAGAGCTGAGCTTCACATGCAACACAGTTCTCGCACCTTCAACCAAAGGCGACTGTAAGTAAACACTGAAGTTGAAATTAGCTGTTTATCTGTAAACACGGAAAAATAAATCTGGAAAGTTGCTTTTCCTTTCTATTTTGAATCATCAGGGCAAGTTGGCTAATTTTATATATAAACTTTACGCAAAATCAGTTGACCTAACTGTAACCAGGCATCCAAGAGTTGATTTCTTTTTTTTCTTTTTTTAACAACTCTGTGCCAGAATTGAAAGACTTGCCATGCAATGTAATTTGATGAGAAAATTGGATCAAATAACCACAAGAAGCTGCTTTTCGGGGTAAATCCATGTAAATATTTTTGATTTAAAAAAGGAAAATATCCAATGTTGCCATGAAACAGATCATTGATTAAAAATGTCCACAAAAGCCAAATATACCCTGAGGTGCTAAAAGGATAGAATCATGGTGTAAACAGTTCAGTCTTGTTTAGTGGTTTTCCTCATCACAATGCCCACCTTGAGGAGCAAACACATCAGGTCACAGCATTATTCTGTAGTGTGAGGAAGGGGCAAGAGGTGGAGAATCGGATGCACACAGTACCACGACAGACACTCCCGGTTCAGATGTTTACAACTCTCACATGGTCAAAATAACCGCAAACTATGGGTCATCTAAGTCTCACAGTTGAACAGAAAGGACAGAGACATGTTATCAACAGTACAGATGTGCAGTGACTACAGTAAAACGAGCGTGAGTAAGAATTCGGATTGAAAGGAAGAGATTGGAGACGTTCATAATGGAGGCGAATAATACGACTCTCCCTGGTCCCTGAAAACATGATCTGAGCAGACTATCACCGACTCGTACCCAGCAGAAAAATACATCGGCAAATCTGGAATACAGACAGTGCTCTTACAGAATAAACAGCAGCAATTGGAAAAAGGACAAAACAAAATAATTTAAAAAATCTGTCAACTACAGCAATAATAGTGGTAGTTTAATGTAAAATCAAAAGTTATTAACTCCCCCGAGACACTGATTTTGGGGATGCTGGAAGACACATGAAAGCAAGAAGATAATGGAAGCTTACTCCAACATCTGTGGACTGCTCAAGCAGCACAAGCATGCTGTTCATCGAAACAAAAGCTTGAATTTGATCGAAAAGGTGGAAAGAATATAAAGATTTTTCTTGTTTTTTCTGTGGGTGCAGCAGCTGTTTTACACACATGCAGTAAACCCGGCAGTTTCTAGGGAAACAGTCAAATTAAGTGATTCCCCTTCTCTGTGGTTTAATTTCATGTGTTTTTCTTGCATCATCTCCAAACGAGTGAGAAGCTGGTTTGCAAGTCACACCTGTTTGAGAGACATTAAAACCTGTCACACACTAGGTTTGCATGTTTGCATTATGTGTTCAGTGCCACATCAAAAAAGATAACTTTTAAGATGAGTTTTAAAATGTTAATAAAGAATTAATTATATAGCTGGAGGATTTTTGTTTTTTCTTGATAAATTTATAGCATAAACCCAAAAATCATTCCGACGTCATGCATTCCTGAATACCATAACGTGTGCATACATATTATTTTTTATCATTCTGATTTTTTAGCTCCACCTCAGTTCTGGGTGAATGTTTTACCAACAGCCGCCACCCCCCGTGAACTGATTATAAATATTATTTATATCCATCTTTTTAAAAGAAAAAAAAACAAACAAATCAAAATTTTCAGGATGACATTGGTACCCAGTCAATCAATTCTAGCTATTTGCCGTCATCAAACCAGCAATCAGCTTGTATGCCTTCATGTCAGTGCAGCAACAGATGCTTTGCAGCACACACTGAGAATGATAAAGAAAAGAAAAAAGAGGTTTTTCCATACAGGAATGCTATGTTCATATGGTTCATCAGTACAATAAACATGGATTCTTGTTACTTTAAAAGCTGCAGTCAAACTCCTGAAACATGCACATACCTTGTCTTCTTTTTAAAACCTTTTCTCCTCATAGCTTAAGTCAAAGAGAATGGATGGAGATTAAAGAGGAGTATGGAGGAACAAATCAACAAATCATTGTCCAATAGGATTAGTTGTTGCTTGTTCCCCAGGTTATTAAAGGATACTAGAACCAGCATGGGTCTAAACTTTTCTTTTCTGTGTCCCTGTTAAGGGTGAAGTCATGGATATGACATCATGACCGTCACAGTCCAGCTCTTACTTAAATGGGTTTGTTTCTGCTAAATCTATCAAATGTACAGTTGACGTCAATAAGACAAAAAGTCAGCTGAAATAACATTCACAGTGCTCTAATAAAACGAAGCTGAAACCAAAATGATGACAATGAAATGAAATTTCTAAAACAAATAAGAGTACAAACTAAAATTTCCCTTCTGTTTCTTTATGTGGCGCCTTTTTCCCCCAACGGCCACATTTTTCAACGCGCGCTGTCCGAGAAGGAGGGTGTTGTCTGGCGTGTACTTATAGCCTGGTGGTGGCGATGGAGAGCCTGTTATAGATGCTTCTCCTTGGTAACCCCGTTCTGCACGTTCTTCCTGCAAAGAAAGAGACACACGACGGAGAGGGATAAGAGAAATGGAACTTGCCAGGTAGGGTGATGAGCAGATGTGAGACATTTGGCACAGAGGATATCACCACTGTTCAAGGCCGTGCAGATAAGGGGCTGCCACATAATCACATCTACATATGGACTCAGGCTGCTTTTGATCCTATCAGTTTGTGAAAGCTGCTGGTTATACAGAGTCAGACAAAGATCTGCTTGCACTGCCTTTAGGAGGGGAAGAAGCGCCAGCTGGGGTGGACTCTAACCCTCCAGAGCCATCAAATCTTTTGAGAGATATCACAAGACATTTAAGAACCTGAACTGTGAGAGGGGCTGAGTGAATGAGACGAATGTTTCAAATCTGTAAAGGGCAAAGGCCAGCAGCAGATGATAGGGATGCACATGGAAGATTAAAGGGAGCTCCAAAGATAAAAACAGAGATGCTTTGGTTTTCGTCAGCATTTCTTTTAAAGCTCACTATTGTCATGTACAGATTACTGATTGAAATATTAGAGAAAATCCCTGTGTAACTGTAAAACCATTTATTTTTTAAGTATGCAAAAGCTGCATGTGTGCATGTTCATTCAGACAACAGATGTACAAAGCTAGATATTTCAGGTTTTTCTCTGTTGAGAGGAAAGTGATTTGGACTGAAACAGGGTGCTGAGTGTGATTGAATCAGGACAAAAATGGCCATTTTATTTTAACTTTGGATACTGAAATAGATCATCAGCCCGTCATTCATCGCTCTGCAGTTTATGCAATTTTACGTGTGTTCACTGGCTTTAGAAAGAATCAACCCAAAATACATTTAGATGTGTAATATAATTTAATCATTATCATCTTTATATCTATTTTTTGCTTATTCATTTATGTACTTATTTTAAACACAACCTATTTATTTAGCTTTCTCTATTCTGTTTTTATTTATCTTTTTATTTATTTGTTTATTTTTGTTTTACCCAGGTAAATTTTTTTTATGAACACTTTTATACATACTTTTATCCCTGTTCCTCATACTTGTTCTCATTGTCTTTAGGTTTGATTGATCGCAGTTTTAACTTTTTTTTCTAACCCCAGTGTTTTCCAGTGTTTTCCTTATAGGGATCCACCAAGCCAAGGGCTACGCCTGCTTGGTCTGCAGGATTGTTGCCGCAGTGATCTCCCTTATCAGGGTGGTTGGGCACTTAGTGCTGCTTTTTTGGTGTGAAAAGTGTTAGATAAATAAAATTTGACTGATGGCCAATTTTCACCAATGTCGGAGTAAAAAAATAGTTGAAAGGTCCAAACATGCTGCTCACCCTTGGGCAGAGTTGTGATGTCCAGCATCATCATCATTGTTTTCTGCCTTACGGCTTCTGAGCAGCTCTGCTGCAGCCTTGCTGCCGTCCTCATCCTCGTACTCCCTAACATCGTTCACCTCCTTCACTTTTAGCACCTTAACTACAAAAATCACAATGAACTACACAAAGCGGGGAAGGAGAAGAGGAAACACAAATAGATTAGATTGTTTAGTTTGGTAAAAACTTTCAGTAAAACAGGAAATGTTTGTGAGTTTGAATTGAAAAAAATCCTTACCAAGAACCAGTAGATGTTCATGAGCAGCAGGGTTAAGAGAAGAGCGTTGAAGAAGAAGTAGAAGGGGATGTTGGGAACAGACTGGAGGCTGGACACACATGTAGCATACAGCACTTTGAGAGGGAACCAGTAGAGACGGAACCAGAACCTGAGGGAAAGAAAGACAGGAATACAATAAACAACTGAAGACACATCTGTTTCTTTATCTTGCTGATGACTGAATGAGGGAGTTGTCAAGGCAAAATATTTGACAGCGGCAGTGAACAAGCAAGGGATGTAGGAAGATGAGAAGAGACAGGAAATGGGTCAAGTGTTTAGCCTCACCAAGAGATGCTGAAGCTGACGGAGCCCATGTTGGACAGCACATCGTTGAGCAGGTGATAGCCACCTCCTCTGGACTTTAGATAAACATTGAGCTTGGTGAACTCCAGCTGGATGTCATTGATATCGTGCAGGAATAACACCAGGATGCCAACGTTGTGGTATCTTAAGTAAAGCAAAAATACTTTAATCTGCAATCTGATTTTTTTGTTTAACTTACTAACAGCTGCACAGCACAGCAGCCAACAGTACCTGAATGCGTAGGAGAAGCTGATGAGTGCCAGTGTGATGATGTGATGCACCACCATGACAGCAGAATCCTTCCTCCATGCATCCATGTTGATTGTGGCATAGATGGAGTGGCCATAGAAGCTGCCTTGGATCAGGTAGGCCAAGGCGATGTCTGTAGGCACTGTCATACCACTCTTCCAGTCTGGAGGACACAGGCAGAGGGAGATTAATGACAGCTGCTGTATCCTTTTTATATTAAAAAAGGCTATGTTGACTACACTTGTCCTCTTTCTTTATTTGTTAATTTATAAAAACATACTTAAAAAATTGATATTTATAAATTTATTTATAAATATTAGAAAAAAATCTAAATTTGTTGATTATACTATATTTTATAACCATTTCATTGGAAAACCACAAATAAATTCAATGACATTCTACCTGCAGGTGGCAGCACCATAACACACCTACATGCATGACCAATATTCACTTAAAACTGTGTGTCATACATGATTGCAGGTAAAGATGATGGCACTGTAAAGAAAACAAACAATGTTATGCAGATCTATGGCGAGATGTAAAACGTTAAGATTTGCTAAGCAAATTTTGAATCTAATGCCAAAGCCACTTCTCAAAAAAGGAAAGAAAGAAAAAAATAAAAGAAGAGAACAAAAAACACTGACTTCACCATATTTCTTTATGCTACATTCTTTAAAAATGTAAGGATTTCATCATAACCACAGCCCAATGTCATTATAAGATTCAGAAAATATGGAAAAATGTGATGAAATCTCGAATGGTTATGATCTTCATGCTGCAACATTTTAAAAACAGAAATGATTTTGCAATCAAATTTTAAACTTTACTATGCAAAAACAAAAGAAAAGACTTGTATAAACCAGATCGACAAACACTGCCCCAGCTCTGTCCAACAAATTAGGATTTGAATTTCACCATGGAAATCATGGACGGTGCATTGGGCAGACAACAGACAAGAGAGTATAAAGCTGGCTTCTGTGATGGTGCCTTCATATGCATGGGTAACTCAATGGTAAATGCTAAAAAAAAATGTATAAAGGTTCAGGAACATCATCCTTGGAGCAACATCTTACAATTTCCAAATGATTGTTTTGTTCTTTAAACTCACATTTGCAAATGTGAGAACTTTGCATTATTCAAATACATTCAGAGAAGTGTAGAACCTTTAGCAGAGGTTGGCACACATTTGGCCCGTCCTCATATCATATAATCACTCATGCTGTTATCTGTTTTTTGTTTTATTTTTGTCTTTCTTAAAGGTACCATATGTAAGATTCTGGCCGAAACAGGTACTGCAATCATGTGAAAAACCGTGGCCTACTGTATGTAAGAAATTGCTAAAAAAAAAAAGGGCAAAATAGGTCAATAAATATATCCACAGAAGTTCTGGATACTTTAGAACCCTCCACCTCCCCCCGATTGGGAGATT
>JAPMNP010674215.1:0-11208 GCA_029874935.1 Atherina boyeri | reverse complement strand
ATTATTAGCGGAGGTCATGATACACCATGATAACACATTTATAGATGCAGACATCGATTTTGGTCAGTAAACAACAAAAAATGTTACACAATGTCCCTTTAAAGTACCAGTAATTGTGATTTAATCACAAGTGGACATCTTTAAGAGCTGTTAACATTTCTTTGGTTCAGACCACATTCAGATCTGGCCAGCCCCGCAGCCATTTTGGGCAGATGTTGCAACCGAAGAGTCGGTGGATCCATTCCAGACTTCCCCGGGTTACATCATTGGGCAAGACACTGAACCCCCCGTTGCCTCCTCATGTGTCTATTGGGGTGTGTGTAAATGGGTGATTGTGACATGCAGTATAAAACACTTTGAGTGGCCAACATATGACTGGAAAAGTGCCATATAAATACAGTCCATTTAACATTTTTTTCTATCTTGTGACACGATGACAGAATCACCTGCCTGGATCTAAGGAGTCGTAGGATTTTTTGTTTTTTATCTTACAGGTCCATTTTAAGAGGTAAAATTCTTCTGTGTAAAACAGAGTCCAAACAAATCGTATCTATCATCCGCAGAAAGCCTCCTGCTCTTTGTTTGTGTTCATTTCTGTGGCAGCAGGGAGCAGAAGAGCTGTGATTGCAATGCCAAAGCTTCGGGTCTGTCCTCTCAGTCCTGAGAGAAGCCTTTTATTCCTGACACTGAGTGTTTAGAGCCAAGCACTGCATATTTCTAGTCCTCAAAACACAACAGGACTTCATGTGGAGTGTTGGAAAGGGCAAATGTGCTGTTGGACATTACAAGATGCACTCGGCTCATTAATTCATTACAAATGACAAAGTTGCCTTTTGTAGTAAGTGGAGCAGTTTTCGGTGTTTCAGGTTATATCAGAATGAAAGTTAGTGAGTTTCACTTTGTGTGTCTTCAGAATGCAGAGCGCTCCCAAAAGATCTATCATTTCACAGGCTTTGCTTGTTGTACTCCTCTTACATATATTACAGTATATACATTCATCACATAAGGAAAAGCTATTTAATGGTTTTAAAAGTCATGGGTTTAAGTTTTAGTCAATACTACTCAGGATTTTTCAGAAGCATTATCAGACCACTTGATGTCAGATACCATTAAATGGCTTAATGGGATCTGATCACAGGAGGTTGTTCTTTGAATTCTTCATTGAATTACCTTTTATTCATGTTAATTATTAAAAGTGTTGAAGATGGTGTTTCAGTTGAAAGCAAGCTATCTTTGCAACACATTTCTATGTTCTGTTTTTAAATTATGACCCATCCTATTTACTTCAGTGTTTACCTCATATCACTGACATTGCTTTTTTACGATAATTCTACTTCGCAGCACCAAATTTAAGGTACATAGAACAGGTTCACTGGATGGTAGGTCAAATTTTGACAGTTTGTTGATTTTTTTTTTTTTCTAAGACAACTAATGTAAATTGTGACAATGTCAATTATGCTGTTTGGTAAATTCACTAGGCAGCACAACACAAGCTGAACATGTGAACTTATGTCTTGATTTATCATTTCACATGTATGAGGCTAAAGCTGAAGTAATGCTGATCTTTTTTATATTTTGGCACAGTTGTGATTGCAGAGGTAAACTAAACTGACTAAAAGTGGCACTACTAAACGTTTGCAGACTTATACCTGGGCTCCCCCTAGCTAAGGTCAATCCAGCATCCATTTTACATGCCTGAATTTTAAAATGTAAACTCAAACTAATAATGTAAACCTTTATGTGGGTGTGTTATGCAAGGGATACATTTTGTTTATAGCTTAAAGGTAATTTTGTGATTGAATATCTAAAAGGTGGAACCTCCTTCCAGTCTTCAATATGTGATCCCAGACTTTTTCTCTTTATGCTAACCAGTTAACTTAGTAAACTGTGTTAAAGTGACTTTACTGCATCCTGTCTCTTGTCTGAGCTCCCTCCATTCAGTAATATTAAGTCAGTTGTTCTCTTATCTCTTGCTCTGTCACATTCTCGCTTTCTTTTTTTTGCTTTCTTCAATAATGTCCTCTTGCATTTTTTTGCTTATTCAGCAATAGTGCAAGTCCAAAATCAGTGTGTTAACATCCAATTGGTAGTATGTAATGTGGTGCTGTTAAACAAAATGCAGATGATCATTTGATACTCCAGGCGGAAACACAAAGTTTTGAAAACGGGACGATGCAGGGCAATGGTGGCTCAAGGAGAGTGCATAATGAATGTCAGTGAACTATCAAAATGAGTCAGAAGGACCATGTTGTAGGATAAGCAATTTATGTTGCATTGTTTTGAGTGGCCACATTTCATTCAGTGTTGGATTTCTTTAGTTGTCTGACTGAAAAAGAATAGCTTCTTTGGGAATTCAGCGGCACTAAAACTATAGAATATGGAACACAAGAAGCAGAGAAAGAAACAGATGTAAGGGCTGGCAGGCAGAATACAAATGACTAGTTTTACATTATGTGGCTCCAATTCAAATTATGACTGGAGTCCTAAATATTTCTAAAAAATATAGGGTCATATGTAAGTTTATAACAATAAGTTTTTAATTTAAGCCGTGAAACTAGGCTTTTGCTCCTATAACTTCTATATGAGTGAGTGTGGGAAGTGTACGTTACTCATCCCTTAAGTTAAATGCCTTGACTCGGATGTCACGCTACAAACAAGGCAACACTCAACATCCTTGCTACAAAGTGATGTGAGACATATGTGACATGCTGAAATGAAGCAGACCCCTGGGTCTGAGTCTTGAGTCTTTGTTTCTGGGGTGTCATTATTCTCATGAGTCTGTGGCTCCTGACCTTGGACTTTCACACTGACAGCAGAGCACACAAACAGACAACAGAAACCTAAAACTACAGCTGTTTATGTCAAACATGTAAACTTCAGGAAGATGGAGGTTGGATGTTAAACAGTGACCAAAACATTGTCTGCGCTGGACGCTGAATTTGATGGGTGACAATGTTGACAGTATGTCATGCAATGTTGCCGAATCTCTGTGTTTGATAAAGGAAATAAATAAATATTGGATAAGGCAGGAAGATGGAAGAGAGGAGGGAGGAGAAGAGAGACATTCCTAACCCCTCTCTGTTCTGCACCATGGGATAAAGAGCACAAGGAGAGACGTTGATGCGACAGGAAAGAGAAAGGTTGGCATGTTGACAGCTTCTCTCCCACTCATTCACACACACACACACCCCAACACACACATGTTCACACTGACAAGTATCCGTTGGTATCCATTTAAGCAGAATGGGCCGGATTTCAATTTTAATTTCAAAGATGCATCTATGTGTGGGTTTTGCACCATTTAACATCTGTCAGAAGACTGGTTTGTGGGTTTTCTTGGCATAATTTGTTTTTATAAAGTAGCAGGGCTGTCAACTCCATCATCTTGACAAAAAAACTGTTTTGTTTTTATCCAGGATTATATTAAAAGAGCTACAAAAAGACAAAGCCATCAAAGCTCAAATTAAATATAGCCCTTATTGTGGGAGATTTTTCCTCAACCAAGCCTCTGATGCAATGCTGAAAATAGCGAGGGAGCAGTTTGTGTGCTTTGTGGCTGATAGGGCTTGTAAAGAAATCCAAAACATGCTTGTATTGCAAAATGGAGCTCAAAGAACCATTACAGTATGTATTGTCCTGTCATGAAGTGCATCCATTGAAAAGGTTGTAGTGAAAATTATGCAATCTAAGTATATCTGAGGGGAGGAAAAAAAGATTATTGTATCAATGTCTGCTGGAACAGTTTTTCTCCTTTTATCTATCCAAGACTCGGATATTTCAGTGGGGTGCCTTGAGGCTTAGTGCAGTGGCTTACAATACAGATTGTAGATAGACACTGAAGAGTTGGTACATGAAAAATGAAACAGGATATGAATGAGAGTCCTGTGAGTGTGGGATTGCCATCACTACATTTCATGGGCGTCCTAAGCACCAAGGACACATAGATTCCAGGTCTTGGTCTGATCCCATTGGTGCAAACTGATGAGAGACTGTGTTAACCAATGAGTTCAGCACTAGGGAACAATTCAACTGGAAAGCAGTATTCATTAATCAATTTATTTATTTTTTCCTGTCTCTTTCTTCCCTTTTATGCATTCAGATGTGATTACAAAGATTTTACACTACTAGCAGCTGTGTCCTATTCCCTTTTAGCTCAAATCCTCAAGTATATTTCAACAAACAGCTCACAAGCTCTAAATCAGAGCCTACCCTGACACCCAAGTCCATGGCTAGCTATCAGCAAAGCCCATGACGACATTAAGAGAAAATGTCAGTTTTTCAGCAAGGTCATTAGCACTCATTATCTGGTCACCATGGGTACCAAATTTCAATTGTTAAAATATTTGACTAGGGAGCAAAGAGGACATCAGATTACAGGGTCAGGAGCAGGACAGACCTTCTTAAGAAGCTTAAATCTGGACCGGTATTCCTGCCAACATCCAAACTGCACTGTAGCTTATTCATATTCATTATACAGTCTGGACATTCTGCGCAACACGTTGAGCCTACTAAATAACTGAGCAAAGCAGAGAAAGTGTTTTGGTGAAAGATTTTTAGTGCAGAGTGTTAGATTATCAACACTGAATGTGGACGGATGTGACATTCTGCCAGCACTCCACTCACATTAAACTTTATTTCAGTGTTCTTTGCTGACTCGCATGTCAGAGCTATGATAAAAACAATGGCATCACACAGAACAACAAAATGGACCATCTGGATGCCATGTGAAATTGATGCATGCAAATCTTCTCTACACACATGCAGCCATTGTAAATGTATTACTCACATTCAAACATGCACATGTTTAAAAAAAAAACATGAAGTCCTGAAGGAGCTCTTTGATGACAGCGGCATGTCTGAGCCCCCTGTCAGCGCTAACAGTCATCAGTGATGTGCTGGGATGAGGGTGTATACTGTAATGAAGTCAGGTGTACACTTGAGCGTCTTTCCCCTGTTGCATGCTGATGGTGAGAGTGGGGTGAGAGGAGAGGAGATGGGCACATCGCTTTGTCGCTGGCTGATAGTTAATCAGTAGCTCTTGCATGCGTGCAGGTATTTGCTACTGTGCCAATGGGGTCTTAATCCAGTGTCACTGCAGTGAGCAGGGTCGAGGTATATTTATGTGCGCAAACCTATTTATCTGTTTGATGAAGTGAAGGGATTTAACACCTTGTTTAGTTTCAGTGTGTAAATCTTAACAGTCTTTTCTACTGTGCAGGTGTTGATTTAAAGGGACAGTTTGACACTTTGGAAAATATGCTTATTCAGTTTCTTGTAGGTAGGCTACCGTAAATATGAGGCTCCAGCCAGCAGCCAGTCACCTTGTTGGCAGACATTGTAACAGTGGACAGGGCCAAGCTAGCTGTTTCCCTTTCTTTTTATGCTAACTTGGTACTATGCTAAGATAAGAGATAGGTGGTGGTTACTGGATTTCTGTGGAATTAAAGCAAAGGAAGATGAAAGCAGAGTAAACGAGACTGTATGCTGAACGTTTAAACCTCAAACTGACAATGAGGGGCAGAAAAAAACGATTTAGCATTTCTATGTATGTCCACATTCAGATGTGGTAGCTGCTTCCCTCTTTTTTCACACTATCTTTCTGCTATGCTAAGCTAACAGATAGTTGTTTTTTTGCGGGATTAAAGTGAAGGATAATGAATCCAGAGTTACCAATGCAACATACGGAACTTTTAGGCCTGGAATTGTCAGATCATCAAGTTTTTGACTAGGCAGAATTAGCCAGATTTTCTACAGATGTCCATATTCAGGTGTAGCCTACACATGAGCTGCTAGCTGCCTCGCTCTGTTTTTATGCTATCTTTATGCTATGCTAAACTAATAGACAGTTGGTGGTTACTGGCTTTCCCTGGGATTAAAGTAAAGGAAAATGAAAGCTAATAAGCTATGACTATAGAAGTGCTGAACCTTTGGACCTGGAATTGACAGATAAAATAACATTTTGACCTGCTGTGTGTGAGGCAGAGGAAGTTGTTTTAAAAGCTTTTCTACATATCTACATTCAGATGAAACAAGTATGAGTAGCCTATGTTCTGATCAGTTTCTGTGCTACATCAATGGACTCTGAGTGGCAAATGCAAAGTTCATCTCCAGCATTAATGCAAAACAAGTGTATTCATAATATCATGCACACTCAAGCACCTGCTGTTCCTATAAGCCTGCTTTTCCTGGCGTAGGTTGCACATAAAAAGGTAAAAGAAGGAAGTTATTTGCCCTTTCTTGCACACGCTGCATTGACCATGACTTTTGTGTTGCTCAGACAAAAATTCAAAGTGCAGACACAACCAGCAGACAGGCAGGTAAAAAATATACAAAAGTAGCTTTGATTAAACTCATGGGTAAAATGAACAGAGGTTAGCATGGAAACAAAGAAAAGTAGTAAACCCCTCAGGTGCGACTTGCTTTTCAAACGATAAGCCAACAAAATAGACATCTTCGGGAAAACAAAGGTGCATCTAAAGAATGAAAATTTAAGACTCATAAAACAAATGTGTAAAGTTGAAACAAGAGGAAATTTGGAGAACCAACACAGGTAAGCAAGTGATGACTATGTTGAAAACTGACAGACTAATATAGAGGGAAACTATACAAAACACAAAAGTCTTTGTCATCATTGGGAAAAAAAGACATAGATTAAACCAATAAGGCTTGAACAGTTGGTCAAATAAAGACCAGAGCAAACAAACAAATAAAACAAAATGAAAGGAACACAAGACTATATTCTCCAAACAGAAAATAACACCATAAACCACCACAATGGACCCTTTCGTTAACCTGTGAATGCCATTGTTTAATCCTATTATGACCCTTAAAAGGGAATTCAATGCAAGTGATAGATGGGTTCAAATAACTTCATGAACGTCTAAAGCAAGACCCGTTTCAGTTCACATTTCAGGCCCTTCGGCTCTTTCATTGTTCCCAAATTGCCAACAAAATGAAGTCCACCACTGCAGTCACCCCCCATTACCCTGTAGCCTGTTCTGCTGGGAGACGTTTGGAACAGCTGGAACAGTAAAACACGATGTTTCGATGTGCACACAGGAGCTTGATTTCTATTAGTGTCTAACTACAGTGCCATCCCGTCCAGCACCCCCCTCTGCCTCACTGTTGATTCCATTTACTCATTTAGACACAGAGGCCAGCCATGTCTTGAAAATGTGCCGTGCAGCAAGAAAAGCACTCAGGCTGGATTTCAGCCATCATTGTGTTGAACCATTCTGGGTGATTACTTATCTGGCCATTTCATGTCATTTTGTACTCATTCTGACAGTTTGTGAGTAGTGACACAATCTGTGAACCCTCGTTTTGTTTTGGTTTTTTATTACAAACATCATCCAATGAAACAGGTTTTCTTGTGAATGTGAAGTGGGATTTGGAAGTTAGCTGCCTGTCACCATCCAGCAGTCTCTAAGAGTATTTTGCTGACTGGTGTAAATATTTTCTGGCCGTTATGACCTCAATCCACAGCAAGGGCCTATTGCGAAATTTATCAGGCTTAAGTGTTTTGGAAATATTTTTTATGAAGAGAGTCAGGGGAGGATGAAAGCAAGACAAAATAAGACAATGGCACAAAGTATAACCCTGGGACATTGGATTATTACTTTTCTTCTGAGTTTAAGACTTTGTAAAGAGGAAATGAATCCAGCTGAATCCAATTCTAACTGACCTTACCTACCTTTAATATTTATGAAATAAGGATTGTGTAATGTTAGTGTGCAAAGGGGGGAAGTAATCCAATTTAATTTCATCAAAAGACAGGAGGAATTAACACAGGGGTCAGAATGGTCTTATGTGGCCCCATACAGAAACTGTTTTCAATACCAGTTTGACGACAGTGCTTTGTGGATTATCTATCGGAGGCAGGTGCCCTGTACTGTATATCTTGTGAATTGGCCAGTTAAAAACTTGGCAAATCCAAGCAGAAAGAGTTCCAAACAAAAAAGACATAGACTTGTTCTTGTCAAAGTGTAGCAGCTTGTTGTCATCTTTGCATATGATGCTCATTTGTCCTGAGGCTGTTGTTTCTTGTTATCAGGATACATTGTAATTTAGAAGCTGCCAGACTGAAAGTCAGTGCTGCATCCAGTGACACCCTACAAGTGATGCTACAAGTTTTGTTTTTTTTTTGTTTGTTTTTTAAAGGCAGCGATCTACTCAGTCATTAATTTTTTTTTTAACTTGAGGAGCATGGCTGGAAACCAGTATTTTATGGTCATGCTCCCTGGGCCTCCAGGCTGCACTGCATAAAAAAAAGAAAAACTATTTCAATCTGTGTGTAAATCACTGCATTGGCTCAGTTCACACAGTACATTTCTGCATCCATGTTTGCATGTTAAAACCACAATGCAAAAAAAGGAAAAAAGCCTGAGTTAGTTACAGCAGTACTTATATAGGAGGGAGCCTATCCGTCATGCTATTTTTTTTATATAAATATTGATCCCTAGTTCAAAATCTGTCATCCATCATTAGTACACGCAGGATAACTTATTTAGAGGCACCATTAGTGCAATTAATAGTGGCTGTGTATTTAATCGAATTTTGATTGCAATTTCGATTTTCGTGTCAGACGATCTCTAAACTGTTATATTCGAGTTGGAGCGATTTATTTGCCATTTTTCTTTACACTTTCTGATACGCACATGTGCAATACATTCCCTTCTGGCCATCCAATATCCTACACTCACGCAGCTGGCCACTTTATAGTCGGGCAGCGTCTGTTTCAGGACGGCCTGCAAAGCCGTTTAATATAGGTTTATACACGAGGTCTCGAGCGTAGGGTAAAAGCATCATGCTTTTCCAGATCTGCAGGTGGCAGTAGGGCTGCTATCGGCCGGTGAACATATCTAATTATAAAATATGTCTATTATGTTTATGCCGGTAAACTCCACAGAGCGCAATTTTTTTTATCACATTGTCTGTCTTAAAGGAGGCGGCGTACATTTTGTTTGGTCTGTTCTGGCTTTAATGACGAGTGGAAGCCTACGTGTTTGCTGTTAGTTCCTGATACATTCAGTAATCCTCAACTTTGGTGATACGAGTCCCTCAGATGTTAATGCAAGCCAGTTGGATATTTCGAGTGTTGAGTTTCATCAAGGGTGTCCAGCGGAATAATAGTGTCTCTGCTGAGTTAAAAACTCAGATAACTGGCAGAGACATTCATAAGTCTGCTTATAGGTCCATGTGTTAAAAGAAACATAGTTTAACATCCTTTGTTGGGAGAAACGGCAGTAATTACTGTGTCGGCGGACATGTGCTATGCTAGCGGCATCTGCATGNGCTATGAAGCTATACCTTCTTTAGCCACAGGTTGGGGCTGTTGCCACATTTACGTTTTTTCTGGCCTGCAGGGAGTTTTACCTGAGGAGTGACTGTCATGTGAACCAAATCAGCTGGTTATGTTTCATCAAGCAGTGTGATTTTGATTCTTAGATTGGTTAGACTTGTAGATGTTATATGGAACTGCATCAATACATGCATATTCACGGTACATTTTAGGAGGATTTCTGTGTGTATGTAAAAATAGCATGCTGCTGTTTGAACGGCTACATAAACATAACTGACCAAGACAGTTCAACCAACAACAAAGTGTTTTTTGACAGAGAGAATTGCTGAATAAATGCTTTGTGTAACTAAAAATTAATCGTTTGAATAATCGTGGTTTCAATATTGACCAAAATAATCATGATAATTATTTTTTCCATAATTGAGCAGCCCTAGGCACCATATTTAGTCAGATTACATATTTATTAGGTGTTGTTTATTTCATATCTCATATGGCTTATATTACAACATTATGGCTCTGTATTTAAAAATCCAGGAGCAAAACTCTCCTAACTGCAACCCAGATCCATTACCCGATGGAAATATTGGGCAAATTATGAAGCAATAAATTAGACAAAGAAAAACCTGGAAATGTTAAAATCTTGAACAGTGTTAACCAATAATGAAAAGAAAACATTGCTCTTTTTAAAGCAGATCCCAGAAATTTGCATATTTATTGATGCTGAAGTGATGCAACACAGTGGTAAACATGCTCCCTCAAGACTTTGAAATGTGTCAGAAGGATCAAATATAAAATGAGAAACAATGAAATATGTCTGTTTTTGCACTGCTTTCAGTGAAAAAGCATTGATGTTTCTGTAGAATGTCACCATTTCCGTCTGTTTTTATTATATTCCGTATGGCATCCTGATTTTGTAAGGAGAAAGAGTTGGAGCATTATCAGTTTGGTGGCTTTTTGAATGACAAAATAGCCATTTTTCCTAAAGTTTCCTTCACACAATTTAGGTTTTTCAGACTTGAAAAAGCTGCTGCAAAGAACACAAGAGAAATTAGTTTGCTTCCCCTTGTGTGCCTTTGTTGTGTACTATCAGCGGAGGACCCGTTTTAACTTTCTAACTGTAAAAATCTGTTTTATGTGTTTTTAAACCGATTCCTCTCCTCCTCTCATAGTTACTTACAATATTCATCACCAGTGGTGCAAATGTTCTTATAGTAATGTAGTTTTTAACAGTGATCAAAGTTCACTTTAGCTGCAGCCCTCCAAAGCTACTATTTTATTCAATCATCTCGTTCTTTGTTGTAGAAAAATGAAAAATTTAGCTGAATGTGTTTGCTGTTTTCAAAGTGCTTCATGTTCATAGTCTGCCAGCTTCCACTTCAACTCAGCCAGCTTTGTTTCTAGAAACACATGTTAGAAGTAGCTGATGTAGTAGCTTGTGTGTTATAGGGATTATGTTCTCAAAGGAAACATGAATATTGGGCATGAATCCAACAATGCCGACACTAGCGAGTGTTACCAAGCTGTGGATTTGATGCCGTAGCTTGTTCTGCCTTTGGTCTAATGACAAGTTTCCTGTTGAGCTGTTGTTGAGTTTCTCAACTGCAGCAGCTGTGTAATGTTTCAATCTTTGTAAGGCAGCCGTAAATGCTGCCTTGGTGCCTCTGTACAATTTGTCACTTTAGTGAAGATAAAGCTTAAGAAATCGTGGAGCTGGAAAGCAAAAATCCTAATTTGCATTTTGTCTCTGTTTTGTAATCTACTCCACTCGTCATGATCCGTCTTTCTGGTATTTGCTCAGTATCTTTAAACAGTTACAGATTTGAATGTCCTTTCCCATCATTACTGTTTGTTCCTCTCTCTTCCTCTTCTCAGTGACTTTGGGATGGATTATTTAAGACCTAATACGC
>JAPMNP010674209.1:0-14139 GCA_029874935.1 Atherina boyeri | reverse complement strand
TTGGCTGGTATCTTCAGAAAGTTACCAGCCACTTTGGCTGGTGATCAAAAAAGTTAATTTCGAACCCTGATTATTACACTGTCTTAGATACAGAGATGGCATTTTATACAACCACCACTTTATCCACTCTGCAGTTCACAGTGATCATTTTCAACTAGTGTGTCTGGCAATATATGTTTGCTCCATTCCTTCTGTACCTCATAGAGATGTGACAAATATAAAGACATCCTCCCCGAGTTTCTCATGGGAACAAAAGGACTACAATGCTGATTCTTTCTCACTGAAATCCTCTCCAACTGTACGAGAGTTTTTTAGAGGAGACAATATAATAGGTCCCTCTGTGCACTGTTCTGTTGATCTATTAAAAACAGAACCAGATAAGCTATTCAAAAATATCCTGCCTTAAAGAGAAATTACTCCTCTTGAAACACTTTATGACAAAAGTTATTTTTGTGATTGTGTTTTGCATGGCTGACAAGACAGTAGTTTTAGTTTATTCACCCTTTGCATTAATCCAATTTTTGTTTGGGAACAGTAAACACTAAGTTTTAGCACCAATACCAGCTGCCCTGTCAGGCTGCATATTTTTTCCCCCTGTATTTGTGACTGGAGTGTTTTGTATTTTCATTACAAATATATTGTGAGCTCACATTTTTCTCCCTCAAAAAGCACATGTGCGTCTCGTTTCAGTTGTCGTCCAGAGATGAAATGAAAATCTTTTACGAGATTTCAAAATTATATTACATCTTGTAAAAGGGCCTGCTTTGCACAAGGAATGTACAAGTGATTGCTCAATCTTTGCTCTGATATCAGGCAGATATGTGTTAAGTGTCATATCTGTAGTCAAATTGTAAGGCTGAGTAGTTGCAGCCTTAGGGGAATCATGCAGCAGCCATCAGGATCGCATAATTATACAGACTTGGTAAAATTGCTATTTAAATTCAAGTGAAGAGGAAAGACAGTGGGCATCTGTTCATATTTTATAGTCATTGTAAATAAAGAATCTAAATGATGTTAATACACAGACGCGTGAATACTGTGGAGGTTTGCAAGAACAGCTGTCCATACATCAATGTAAACATATATAAAGTATATAATGTTTCTCATTTGTTGTAGAATATATTGTCACCCTCTGGCTGAAATGCTTTGTTTTGACTCCTGTCTCTTTAATGTTTCCCTTGAGAGAGGATCAGTTTTGTCATACTGATTGAAAATGATCACATGTACAGTATGGCCATTTATTTATTTAATCATTCATCCATGTCAAACCCGCCACTGGGTGGGTATTATACTAAATATTGCAGTTCAAAAACTGTCATGTGTACCTAATTCTGATCTGAACTTTGGATTTTATAACTTTGTAGACCTTTTTGTTCCACTGAAAAAACTAACTCAAAGGGAAACCAAAACAGATAATATGACCTCTTTGAGTCCACCTTGTTTAAAACACAGCAGTCTTCTTAAGTATAGAAAACAATTATGGAATAATTATAGGCATGAACAGTCTAAGCTCTTTATTTTGTATCTGTAGTTTAGAGTTTATTCACGGTAATTAATTCCTGTAGCTGAGAAGCTTAGCAAATTAATGCCAGAGCAAGGCAGGTCAGACTTGCTGCTCACTGCTCTTATTAAACTATTAATTAAAACCTAAAGCAGAAAGGCGTTAAATGTGTACGATAGATGCTTCAACAGGTCACCTTGTCCTTCAAATCTTTTGACTTTAAATCGATTCTGATAATGAGCTGGATTTCAGACAGCCACACACAACATGTAACATCAAAGAGGCCTGGCCTCCTCAAGGGGCCAAAGGGACCAATAGAGAAAATATTTAATATGAATACAACAAAATTTACTGGACTGGTCTAATTGCACATTCTAATGCATTGGCAATAGCTTCTCAGAATTAATGAGGGGAACAGGGACACTTTGTGATTCAGAGATGTGGCACCGTGAGTGAGATGTAATTGGCACCTGCTGCACATGAAATGCCATGCAGGCAACGACAAGAACAATAACAAGGCGCTTTAACGAAGTCCTGTCATCTTTCACTCCTCAGCGGGCTGCATGACACTGTTTGGCAGCTCTGAACCACGTTTCAACATAAAAATCTTCAACCTCACACTTCTGCCTCAAACACTCCAGCAAATATTTACACATACAATTTGTTTTTTGATTTTTTTCTAATTTCTGCACTTGAAAGTATTTTGAACAAAGTTAATTCTGAAATGGCTTCATATGGCTGTAAAATGTAATGTAAATATATTTGACACATTCCTCTCAGTTGCTGTTATTCAAGCAGCATTTGTTCTTCTATTCATGTAAATATACCAAACAAATCCATTTATTAATATTTAATCAAGAGCAATCCGGTATTGTAAATTAATTTCTTTTATCCATCCCACACACTCTAAATAGTCTGTACTACTTTTAATAGACAACAAAACAGACACCGGACAGTCTTATGTCCACCAATCCAATTCTATACTGTGTAACATGATGTTTGCCAGAGCAGAAGATGAGAATGAGTTCAGCACGTTAAGCATTTAAAAAGTGAATCAGATGGGTCTCAGATGGAGAAAATAATTTGGAAAATAGTAGCTGTAATACAGCAACCCTGGCAATTCTCATTAGATCCTGATTAGCTGTCTGCAGAGGTCCTGAACTCTAGCTTGCAGAACATTACTGCGCTAATACGCAAAGACAGAATCTCACATATACAGCAGCTGCAGTTAGTCACTCAGTTTATCAGAACTTTAGCCCATTAACGGATGTCGAAAGGACGTGACAAATGAAAATTACAATGTCACCTTCTATAGTTTGTCACACATTGGTACTTGTACCTTAAATTTGACCAACAAACAGATCATCTTTATGCCCATTTTAATGAAATTGCATTGGACCTTTTAAGAACATGCAGACCTCATTCTATGACCTCAACTTTCAACTGACGTGGTAATCTGAGCGCTCTCTTCCAGCCTTGAGACATAATTAATGTCTGACAAACATTCTGTTTGTTATTAACATTGGAGATTAAGATCAGCAGAAAATGAGATTGCTTCTGTTGATGAATTCACAAGCCTGGCAGCATCATTAGCACCAACAATGGATTCCCGTAACACATCAAGGGTCTGCTTAATAATGAGCAACTTGTTTTCTGTAGATTGCATAACATGTCTGCATTTACACCGTGGATCATAAAAACGAGAGAGGATAAGAGGAAACAAAGGTGAAATATCAAGTTGTACAATGTCATTTTTCCCCTTCAGAGACGATCATAAAATCTCCCACAGAAGCCAACACAACTAAAGCACAGTTTTCCTCAAGGAGAGATATGAGAATGACTTAAGATGGCCCACAGAAGGGTGCTGGCAGACATCTCAGCTCTACAGTAAGGATACAGGAACAGCTCTATTTTGCCTTACAGTACAGAGTTAAGTTTACAGAGTTCGGTTTCATGAGGTGTCAAGAATTCTTGGTGTCATAAATCTACCCCCCCAGCATCATTTTTCACTGGGTAGATGGATTATTGTGAAATAGCTATTCTCATGTCACCAGTCCAACAACATGTAAGCTAAATGTATTGACACAGTGTATTTTATGCTAATTTGTTAGCTTTTCCTAACCCAAACCAAGTAGGCCTAATCCCGGAAACTAGTTCTGAAGTTAGTGTTTGTCTATTTAAGTGCATGTGGTTGGAATTCGATTTTGTTTTCCCAAAATTTGTTTTGTTGAGCATCAAGCCCACATCTGCTCATGTTGATATAGAACATGTGAATATCGATACTAGCGTTGTGCACAAATTACCGTACAAAGACTGATGCAACCTGGTTCAGGCTTNCCCAAAAAAAAGAAAAAAACGTCAGAATATGAAAGTTAAGAGACACTATTTTCTTTAAAACACAAACAAAAGAAAAACAGGTTTTAAAGGTTTTATTGACTCTAAACGATATCAATAAACTTTATAGTATCAAACTACTATTTAAACTAGATTTCATATTCGTATGTATTTAGCTTAGAAAGTATTTCAAATCTATCCTACTGTCCAGTGTTTTCACAATACTGTTGTGTTTTTTCCTGGCGCTCTCTTTCCTCTGGCCAATGTTTGGTGAAACAATTTGCCAGCGTGCTTACAATATAAGATGATCCTTCCTCCTGCAGAGGTCAACATGCACTTATTCTCATTAAAGCTGATGGCTTTATGATAAAACCCTTAAGGATTTTCTCAAAAGGGTAATTGGGAAAGTATGTTTTTCCCTCAGCTTGTTGGCCATCGCTATTGCCTAATTCTGTGAGTACTTGCTGCAGCTACCATTTAAAGAGAGTGGACTTTCACCAGTCAGACAAAAGCATTAAAGAAACAGAAGGTTAATCACTAATAGCCCCTACTTTGACAGCACCAGTAGCATCAGAAGTGATCCTTACGTTGGCAGACACATAAATTATTCTTTAATTCTTTTGCCTCTGAATTCAGCTCAGAATATGTCTGTTGTGTTGCTTTGTTTACAACATCCCAGTAGTACACTGATGTTACTCAGCTTTAACACGCCCACAGTGTTCACCGCCACTGTCGGGTCACATTATCGTTGAGTGGCTAGGGTAACGACAAGGGCAGACCTCTGTCATCATGTGAAATTATCATCTCCGACTTCTGATCACAGACACCTTCTGTTGGACAATACATCCAGTTTATTTTACCATAGCTTCACAGTTGGCTAAATGCAACAACTCCTCCCCCTGGCCTTAGCACTTTACTAAAGACACAAGCTGTGCCATCTCTGCCATGATGATTGTAGGTTAAAGTTATTTTGCCATGAAGGATAAAAAGAGGCTCTTTCTTTTCACTCTCCGGTGTTATGCAATTTTCATTGTAAATAGTCGAGACCGAGGAGAAAGTCTATTCTTGGTCTCTCTGTGTAGCAGAACATGGTTTGACAGTGGGGGAGGTAAGACACTCAGACTGGGTCAGGAGCTCTGTTTATTGTTTGTGCCTGAAGACATTGTAGACTGTGTGCTTCCTTTTGTATGAGTGTGTACCATATACATGTGACCACACATACAGTACGCCTTGGGTAGCATCTCTGCTCTGTCTTCTAATCTTCAGCAGGCCTGATGAATGTGAACAAAACAAGTGATTCCACACTGCCAGCTGTCTCTAATACCCTCCTCTTTTCTATCACAGCAGTACTGCCCCTAGGGACCATGGGTAACCACAAATACCCATAATGAGATTATACCAAAGAAATTCATTAATAAAAACGAAAACTTATTTGAATCATGCAGCATTACTGATTGAATCGGTATTACAAGCTTTAGCAGTAAATCCCTGTAAAACAAACAAACAAATAAACAAACAAAAAAAAAAACCTCTTCATTTTAAGGTACCAGTTGTTCAGCAGATGTGAAACACGTGGCCAAAAGATATGATTCATGGAGATAGACGTTACAAGTTTTAACGAATAAAAGAAGAAGAAATTATCTTTAGTGTGGCTGTTCTGACCAGGATAACAGGTTTCTGTTGCTGAAAAAAAGAAGCACAGTAGCTTTCATTTCACAATGATGATATATGTGGGTATCTGCTTACTCAGTTCATTTATAGCTGATGAGCATCACAACAAAGAGAACAAGAGAATCTAAGGGCCTCCATTTTTGTGTAATATTTCATAAGGTGCTTTGTTTGTTTGTGTTTTTGCTGTCCTCCAAATGAACGCTATTCTGAAGAAAAAACAATCTGAATCACGATCTGAAGAAAAATAAAAATTAAGTATCCTTTATGATCATTTTCAAGTACCTTCATTCTTTGGCTTTAAAGCTTTCTACCATTGCCTCTCTACTATGAGATAAGGCTCCACCTTCCCCTTATAATTCACGCCTTTCAAACCCAATTTCCCAGTTAAGTGAGGGGTTGTGGCCTACATGCTGATTATTTTTGGCAAACATCCTGAAATTGCTGAAACAAGTCAAGATGAATTCAACAACAGTCTGTAGGAGTTGAGTATCTAATTATCTGGTGCTGTTGGTCAGTCCGAGCTTCTGTGATGTACCTCAGGCAAACAACAGCTTTCCCCGTAGGGAGAAAAGCTGCTGGTGAGGAGGTAAACGGCCTCCCCCAGCAAAAAAGTCTTCAGAGCACAGTTTATTTTAATTCCCCTGGATGTAAATGAGCCACAATAGAAGCTGCTGTAATGGGCAACCAGACAGATTTTAAAGACCCCATGGAGTGTAATCCAGTGAGGTACAGCAGTACTGCTGCAAGAGCCAACAGATTGTTCTTAGTTGTCATTTTCCCTTAACTTTTTGTCGTAGCTGCTCATTACAAACAACATGAGCACAATGCACAGGAGAGTTTATCATGAAATCCAACTGAGACAAAGGAATTTACAGACAGAAGTGAGGAAAACGATTAAATAGATAGTACTCCAGGAGAATATCTTAGTATCTTCAGTATCATATACATCATACGTTCATTCTCCTAATTGCTGTTTTTACAAACCACAACTCTTTGTATATAAAAAAAGACTGAAACAATGGTAAAAATACTTTGCTTAAAGATGCACTAAATACTGTAACTTTCCAACCTTAAAACTCTGTGTTTCAGACTCGTTTGATGGCACAGTGACATCTATTATGTGCATTTCTGGAGCAGTCTCTGCCCAGCACCGTCCTGAGGCTGATGAAGTTCACTATACAACTTTCTGTTCTGGGGTGCTCCGTGACGTTGCAGCTGAGCTTTGCTTTATGCGCAAACAGATTTAAACACGAGCTGTTTTGAACGTGCACCGTGACTGAATTAGCAAAGAAATGCAAGGAGACCTCATTGGAGGAAGAGAGGAAAAGAAAGAGAAATAGGGACAAAGCAAGAGACAAGACAAGAGTCAAGAATCCCTGATTTCTGTTATAATAGTTGTGTTTGGAGTGCCAGAATTTTGTAGGCTAGAAAACTGCAAAGACTCAGAGGAATCTTTGTGTATTGATGGTATATTTGCAGCAGGTAGTGTGGTGCGTGCAAACTTCACATACAACCCACTTGTTTGCAGTGAACACAAAATATTTAAAAGTAAATTGTGGCAAGTATAGCCCCCAAAAAGTTTGTTGCATTCAAACATGACTCACCAGAACCAGTCAAAGTCCACCTGTTATATATACCTACAGTAAGCACATACTGTACTGAGCTACCCACAACTCTACATCAGAATCTGCAGAGAAGCTCACATACCTTCAAAGAGAGATCCTTACAGCCCGCACTGAACAGATATCAAACATAAAGGAATTTTGCCCAGCGGAGTGGAGTTTCAATACCTGCCTCTGTGAGCTCTCGGTGGAGGTAGGCATGCTTCACATGCACCAACATGCAGCCCTCAGTTTCCATCAAGAACATTTGTTCAGAGTCTAATCCCACCGTCTTGTCAAGGCCTCATACATGTCATTACACTGTGTAATGATGTGTGAGATTCTGCTGAGCTGCCCATGATGAACTGTGCATATGGATATTCAACTCTTGCATTTACAATATTATTCACCTGTGCAGTGATATTGTCGTGATGACATTTATTACAAAGTGCTCGCTTCTGTATTATCCCTGAGAAAATTGGTGACATTTGCATTTAAAGGCAGAATTTAGAAACATTTACGACACGCTGTTTAAAAAGATTTTAAAAGAAGTTGTGTGGTAGTAATGTTTTGCTCTGAGTTGGTGACATTTATTGCTTCACAATTCAAAGCTTATTATTAACATAAACAGTTTAGAAATAGTAAGTTAAAGGTGCTTATTCTGGACAATTAGCCATTAGCGCTCCAGTAACTGAAGGTAGAGATTTAGAAAGGATTTAGTCCTATCTCACTGAGAAGCTTAAATACACTAAGAGCTTTAGAAAGACAAACACATTACACTGATACGGTAAATCATATTAAATAACCACAACCATGGATTCCCAACCCAGAGAAAACACTGTATTTTTATTTATCAGTTAATATTTGTTAACCAACAAGTAAATTAAATCATATTTTAAAAGACCTATCCAACGATGTTATCTTTCCACTAAGTGTTGAGTTACATTTGCAGACTAGCAGCTGTATTTTGTTTGTATTTCTGGCCCTGCAGCACTCTTTATTGAAAAAGAGAGGGGCAACCTTGAATGCAGAATTAAATGACAAGCTGTCCGTCTCCATAAATAAGCTCTGGATGCTATTTGCTGACATTGCTGGATGTAGCAGAAACTAAATATATTCACGGTCAGGGAGTGCAGAGCTATATAGGAGCATGCTAACGCCCATGTGAGAAACAGCTGGGAACACACAACAGCATTGCGCAGGAACATTGCTGTACAGGCTGACAAAACGAGCGGCAGGTGTTGCTCCCAACATGTAAAGTTTGTATACTGTAAAGTAAGAGGAGCACCGTGTCAGCTAAGTTGCCTGTGTGGAAATATAAACTGCTCTGACATGTCCATCACGATTATGTTTCATTATTATCAATTGTAATGTAAAAAAGCTTAAAAAAGGGGATAAAAAGGTAAGTGTACATGCTGTGTGCATGTTGTCTCCGTTATTGAGAACACCAGCTTGAAGGAAAACATATTTGCTCATAACGCCTGATGTCATGATGGGTGTTAGTATGCTGGGACTGGACCGGCCAGAACTTCCAGGAATATGTTGATGCATCTTGACATATGACTAAGGATTTAGGATTGGAGCCCAAATCTGCAGGACTCTACCCACACTGTGCAAAAGTTTCCACAGAAATTACCAAGAGTTTTTGCTGACCTACTACATATACACATTTATACAAGACTGTGCATGAGTCTTGAACCAGCTCTTAATCTCAAACTTTAACTTCCAAGAAGTCATACTTTTTTTAAAAAGTGATATTCAGAAGTTATTGCCCAGGCTTTATGAAAGTCCCATCCCAGAAATATCAGCATTTTTTTCATCTAATTTTGTTCAAGTCTTTGTTTCTTTAAGGATGTATCAGAGTTTTGTCAACATACTATTTGGCAAATAATACATTTTAACTGTAACTTAAAGCTCTTAGTAAGTGACCAGCAAAATCATATAATAAGTCTACTTTGATTTAAGTTTGATTGGCATAAAATGTTGTTTTTTTGCACCAAAAAGCTGATTACCACAGAGCTATTGGATGAATATTTGTCATATACAGCATTATGTGCTGCTTGTTGTGAAAATGTTGAAGGAAACTGGATTAATGGAGGACAAAACGAGAATAGTCAAGGCTAATAAAAAAATCTACAGCCGATGAATAGTTGCTGAAAGTCTCTCAAATATAGGGGGAACAAATCCAGCAAAAACACAACACTCACACAACCCAAGAGATGCATCTGACCCCTAACCCTTCAGTTGATCCTTCAACTGTTTCCTAACGCCGCCATAGAAGGGTGGCTGTCAAGAAGCCATTCTTAATGAAGACAAAGGGGTAAAGGCTGAAGTATGCTAAATTACACAAGAACAGGATTTGAAGTAAGTGACAGGTCTTACGGAGTGGTGAATCCCCTTCAGGCCCCATACTGTACCTGAAGCCATGTGTGATCATCTTGACAGAACATAACTAAAAGCAGCTAATATCAAACAAAGCCTGGAGAACTACTTCTAAACACTACTTAAAGAAATTACAGTAAAACGTCAAGCTACGTTCAACAATAAACGCAGCTACCAAATATACTGTATTTCCATAGATGTTTGCACATGTTTCAATAAATTGCGGCAGATATTTCCTGTTTTTTTCTGGGAGCATATGAAGAAATTAGAGGTGGCTCGAAACCTTTGCACAGGCCTGCTTCATTAAGCTCTGAACTCTGTAGCACTGATTTTGCAAGCACAAATTCCACTTAAAAAGACTGCTACTGCTACCTCTCACCGTCATCACTATATTGGATGAATATGTGTCATCGGGTTGAAACAAAAGATTGTTTTTTTTCCTTTTTCTTCCATTTTTTTGCCAGGGAGTAAAGTCTGTTGTGCACTTGTGCTGATGAAAAGAACAACCACTATCATGTCATTTTTTCACAAAGAGCTGAGGTTTTCTATGATGTCAGAAAAGAAAACATAATTCCTAGTTATGTTCTTTTTTATGTTAAACCGGTGGCCCTTTCTTGTTCTCATCTGTGGATACGTTGTTATTCTCTATCTGGAAGGTTGTGTATGGCTTTCCAGTGTCCCAGACTGCTCTAGAAATCACACACTGTATTTTGTTCTACTCCTCAAGTCTTTTTCTTTTTCTACTTCTTTTATTTCACCAGGCATTTCTTTTCTTATCTGTACCACTGGATTTCCGCTTCATATATAGTGAAAAAAGTGAATTAAATTTGCATTCATCAGCTGAACTCACTGACTTTGAATTCCAGTTGAATTAGCAGCTCTGCTGGTCAGTTAAGGGAAAATCTCTCCTCACCCTTTCGCTATCTCAGCACCCAAATGCTCATCATGAGGATTATCACCCATTCTTTTCATCAGGATGACACTGAACTCCTCTTCTTGCACCAGCTTACACTGCCTCTCTGCGGCACGCAACATCGCAACATGCATAGATTTTCCCTCTCACTTCCACCGTGACGCCGTGCACAGCAACCCGGGGACAAAGATGGCAATCTCCTGACTACTGTTCCAAACCTGATCAGCATGGAAATTGGTTCATCTCTGTCAAGCTTATGTGCACACTTTCAAGAGCTTCTCTGATGTCTATCTGACTGTGTTAGCCTTTCACAGAACAAAAAGAAGACAATGTGGTATCATTATGTTTACCTCGTTCAGAGACTTCAGTGTGAGACTGCTATTCCCAGCGCATGCGAAAGAAGGACTCCAATTCATTCTAGAAATCCTGTTTTTGTCCCTGCTGTGTGTTGTCCCCCCTTCCTCTTCCTCGTCCCTTGTAGAAAGAGAGGCAGCATTCAAAGCATCCCTTTCGTTTACTCTGCCATGCCAGCAGAAACCCGCCTTCATGCATTGGATGATGGAGATAATGGGGGTGGGGGATATAAACCAAACAGAGGACTCGAACTCCCAGGATTTATTTTCCTCCCTGCCCTCTTTCCTCTTCTCGTGCTCACACACGCCGGAACAGTAGCATGAGGGGAGACATCAGAGTGGCAGCGATGTATTTGTTTTGCCTCTGTGGCTCCTTCACCTCTTCTTTCTCGTGCTGTCCCTCCCTCCCTTCTCCTCACTACCTCTTTTTGTGTCTCTCTGTTTTTCTCTGTCTGCGGATCCTCGGCTCACACAGAGGCAGACTGCTCTGTCGTGACGGTTGAGACGGCTCTCCGCGTGCAGAGACGTCTGTGAATGTGCTTATGTTGGGGGACTGAGGTAGCCTCTAAGCTGAGACTGAGACCACCCTCCCCTCCTCCCTTCCAGAGATGGGCTTTCTAATGGCATGTACCACTGACGCTTGGAGCAGGGTGGGCTGCAGCACTAAAAGAGAGGAGGGGGGGTGGGTGGAGAAAGTAGGAATAAAGGGAGTCGCTCAGAATGGGGGAGTTGTTCGTTAAGTAGTCTATTCTCTCATTTTATGCTATTTAGCTTTGCATAAAGAGTCCAAGCTCTGATTTTGTTGCAGTTTGCCCTTACACAAACGACCTCAGTGAAACGATCCCTCATTCCTGATAAACACAACAGCTTGGACATGTGTAGAAAACAGGAGCGCATGTTGGTGTTGGCAGCTGTGAATTAATTCTGGAAGAGCTGCAACTATGACACAGATAAGGCATTCGCTCATGCTTGACTGACTGCACAATGAAACAAAGGCAAAAACATGTTCCAGAAAGGGGCTTGTATTGATGCAAATTTGCAAGCTGATAAATAAGTCATATAATTCAAATTGTAGTAAGTCCAAGTGGTACATCTCCAGATGCTGTGCTTCAGCCTAAGTGATTGGCAGAGGCTTCCCCAGTGCCAGGCGCACCACAGCCTTTCCATCCTGTTAAGAAGTGCACCATCTCATTTCAGGCGTCACTGAGTAAAGAACCTGTCTGTTGTGGAGGTGAGACAGCGTCTGGTGTGGGGCTCAGGAACAACCACCTCAGCCAGCTAACCCCCTCTGAGCTCTGGAGAGCAGACCTGGCTCTCTGAGGAGCTCAGCCATTACAGCTGGAACAGGAAGAGGAGGTCTGTGCTCAAGGGAACAACTGTGTGGGATATTACACCTGGAAAAACAAGACCAGAGAGAGAGACAGAGACAGAGAGCAAGAAATAATGTCTCCTGCCAGTGTATCACATGAATGACAATGAGGAAACTCATACCAAGGCATCTCTACACATTTGTTTTTAATTACGTCTGTTATATTAAACGCACTGACTGCTTTGCATTTTGCCATCATGATATAATGAAAAAGGCTGCAGCCAAGAGGGCATTCGGATTCCTAAATTGCTGTTATGAGCGCAGCCGCTAATAAGATGGTGTGTGTGTCTGAAAGCTGGTATAACATGAAGAAAAAAAGAAAAAAAAGATCAGATGATCTGGCAGCTGTACGATACATTTCACTGCAGTGTGCCATTCGGTATTTTGAGCTTTAGTCTGTTAGTCAGATTGAACTCCAATGGCTTGAACTGCCTGAATCAAATAACGCCAGAGTGTGACATGGGGTGTTAGGCACAACAGTTTACAGGAAAAGGATGACTATTAGGGAAGGTTTCATCATAGGAAGAGAAAGAACAAGAACAAGAGGGTTGTTTGAGGGTCCAGTGAGCGTTTTGAATCACATAACCAGAATCACAGTATGGGCTGAAAGATGAATCCATGCTTCCAGTAATGGAAGTAAGGTGACATCATTATTATTAAACTATACTTAAAGACTTTTCAAATAAGGATTTAGAGAGATATATAAAATGATTATTTGATGTCTTTAGTTCTTTGAGGTAGGAAGCGAAATGCATAAATAGAGGACTGTGAGTAAACTATAGATCTAACCATCCTGTACCTGCCATCCATGCTGCCATCATGCAGGAATGCATACACAACTTTCTGATGAATTGAAACTTGAGCTGCTTATCTGTTTAATGAACATGGTAAGAAAAACACTGTGATTGTACCATTGTTTTCCCTTTGTGAAGTTGCAGTGTTTGCATCGAGGCTATTTCACGATTTGTTTCATATTGTGATCTATGATGTTTATTGCCATCCCTTTTCCTAACGATGGCTATCAACTTAAAGGGAAAGCTTAGCATTTTGGAAATATGGTCTGATTTATTCTGTGAATTAGGTAAGCAGATAGAATTCCATCCAATCATAAGACTATTACAAGACAGTCAGAACACAGCTTAGCTTAGCTTAGCACAAAGAGATCAAAATGGAACTTAGAGGCAATAAATAAAAATATAAATAAATGGGGGGGGGGGGTCACATTTTGAAATCCAACAGATTGTTTTTCCACCATCTGCCACAGAATTAATAAAAACACAACATATGATGTAAAACAATTTCCTTAAAACCTACTATATCAAAAAGAAAAAAATTAAATAGAAAAAATGTATGTGTAATTTAGTTTTACATCACTATATTTAATTCAGGTGTGCTGTGCTGGAGACTCTAAACACCACCGTCTGAACATGAGGTTGAGAGTCTTTGATATATAAATCCATTGAAACATGCTTGTGTAAAGAACTATAAATAAACTGGACTCCAGTACTGAATTTGAGAAGAGAAGGTACAGACGGTGCTTGTGCACAAACCATGTATACACATAATCAAGGCCATGTGTGCCGGGTCAGTATATCAAGGATCCATAACAAGACTTGATCTTGTGATTTATCTGCTGTTGTCAATCCTCGCTACCATCATGTGTCATTTGGACAAGTCAAGCATGAACAAATGGGTCTGTAAGTGTATATGGGTGTGTGTGTGCTTGTTAAAAGTATGCCATGTATGTCTTAAATCTTTCAGAGCTACAGCATGGCTGTGGGTGGTGCCTCTTGCCTTTCTGGAGGAGTATGATTTTTCCTCACCAGCCATCTGGTGTGTCTTTTCAAGCCCACTAAGAGGAGAACAGAGAAATGCTGGAGTTCAGCAGATGATAGAGATGGGAGTTGAGTAGGCCAGAGCATGCACTCACTCACTCACTCACACACACGCACGCACGCACGCACGCACGCACGCACGCACGCACGCACGCACGCACGCACGCACGCACACACACA
>JAPMNP010674196.1:0-15081 GCA_029874935.1 Atherina boyeri | reverse complement strand
AAAGAAGATCTCTTTACAGAAAATGACTATTTCAACACACCTTAACTACTCCTCCTGTAGATAGCACTTAAAACTTTGTGTAAAACAACAGTCTAACATTTTCTCAGAACTACACACACACACGCACGCACGCACACGCGCACACACACACACACACACACACACACACACATCAATGAACAACATTGCTGAGAAGAAATAAGAAAGAGTGCATGAGTGAATTATGGCATTGAAAGTGTGTCGAGATTGACATACTGTCCGCTTTTCCTTAAAATTGTAGGAATATCAGGTAAAATTGCCTGCCAGTGGGTGCTGCAAGGCAACAACCATCACAAAAACAAACAAACAAAAAATGCAGTCTTTAAAATGAACAAAGATAAGCTACACTCCTCTTTTCTCTGTACCGATATATGTCAGTGACAAGCAGAAATAAAAAGGCTGGAGCATCCCTGTATTTACTGATGAAAACACACACAGCAATAAGATGTAAGAGAAAGAAAAACAAAAGTTAAAATGCAACACAAAGCATTTTCTGTTTCAAGTGATCCAAGCTTGACGTGTGTTAAATTGTATGACTCCCTATGTGGCCCCCTGGTGTTTACACTGAGTTACAGCAAAGCAGTGAAAGTGGCTCCAAATAAACTCTTCACCATATTCAGTATGACTCATTGTGATGACTCAAAAACTCCTGTTATGAGTAAAGAAAAAAACAAAACAAAAAAAAAACCCAGATCTGTTTGTGGTGGAATTTAACCAAACCCAAAAAGACGACATCGTGAGGAAGGAAAAAAAAGAAAAGAAAGTTCAAGCTGAAATAAACAATGTCAAGTTTATACATTGGGAGTGATCATTGATATGTCCTCATTTAAAACGGCTTTTAATCGGGTTAAGCTTCATAGCTGTGGACTGCAAAAATAATGTAGACTGGAGACTTCAATATTACAATACTGAATTCAGACGGGAGAAAAATAATTTCAGTGAGGGCTTCAGGACAAATGCAGACAACATATTCATTTAAATGTTTTTCAATAATGGGAGACGATCAGAGCTATGGGGTTGTGAAATTTGATTGGTCCAATTTCAGTGTAGGCAGACAATAAACACTATTTAAACGGCAACGAAGGTAAGTATCTGCTATGAGATTAACAACTCGCACAGCAAACTCACAAAGTCTATGTGCTCTGTATCCTGCCTTATCATTTGGGCGGATGAATTTACAAACATAGAAAGGCATAACTCCATTAATGAGATCAGGCATCTAAACTGAGCTATAACCTATATTTCTTTGCTGTTTTTCCCTTCAATCCATTTAACCTACATTGTGTCCTGAGTTGTGACTATGAGTGAACCAGCACAAGCCTTAATCCTGGCCATTCAAACAACGCCCCAATTACACAAGTGTAATCCCGACCAGCTCTGCTGCCGCCACCCTTCACTCTTGCTACTCACTGGAGCAGATGAACTGTATAATCTATAAGCTGCTGACCTCCCTCTCATCTATACTGCTGATATCAATCACAACATTCATCCATGCAACGGACATTAACCTAGTTTTCTGATTGGATGGCTCAGCAGGTATCTCCCCCTCAGTTTATTTTCCATACATCTGTACTGCATTTTCATAAAAATACCATCAGTTAGGATGAATGATTTGCCACTGACAGACATGTCTGAGAGAAAAAAAAAAGATTCAGCTGAAATACAAAAATAAGATTCTATACAAGCAAGAAAACTATTCTCCCAAATGTCTCGCATGATTCATACTATATGAGCGTGACTCAAACTTTCCAAGTTTGACACCAAATCAGCGGCCAAATAAGACATCTGGGTAATGTGGATGAAGTTATGCTGATGCAGGAAGGCCCTTGCAGTCCCAGAAAACACAACAGCAACAACAAAAAGCACACAAATCTAATCAGTAGAACATCGTTGAGGACCGGCTGGATAAAGGCGAAGGCCTGCTCTAGAATTCATCGTCTGAGCTGAGCAGGAGGGTTTTCTCCGTGTCACCGCGGGCGCCAACAGTGCTGTGGGTGCGGAAGACAGGCGGTGGGGCCCCCTGCTCCAATGTGGATTGTTGTGTGTACTGCTGGTAGGCCGGGGAGAAGTTGTGGATGGCATCCTGAACCATGTCACCCGGGTTCATCGTTTCCTTTAGGCTACTGGAGATGCTCTTCATCGGGGCGCAGCGGCCTGAAGCAGATGAGAAGAAGGGGGTTAGAGGCTAAAACTGCGACAGAAACACAATAAAATCAACCAAAAAGGAAGAGAGATAAAAGGATAGGAAGGGTAAACATTGAAAAGCTAAATTTATGGGAGGAAGACAGGAGGGAGTGTGTGAAGAAAATAGGTGATGAAGAGCGAGGGAAGTGGAGAGTGAAGACAACAGAGTGAAAGGAGAGGGGGAAGAGGAGTGATTTAGAGCAAGGACAAAAAATGGGAAGAGAAAAAAAAGGAGAGAACAGAGAAGAAAGAGGCATCAGTGATTTACAGATTGTTGAAACAACAAGACAAAAGAAGTAATGGACGAAAGAGACATGATGGAAAGGGAGGAATAATACAGGAACAGCGGGTGTGACAGAGAGAGGATATAAATCGGGTAAGAAGAGAAAAAGGTTCAGAAATTTATAGGGATGTGAAAACAGAAAGTAAAATCAGGCGGTATAGAAACACCACCAAAAAACAACTGTAAAAGAAGCTTAAGTGAAAAAAAAGAGAACAGAAACTGGCTCAAATCTATGATTGTAACTAAAATTAGCCAATGAATGACACACAGAGAAGGATCGGGGGGGTTGTAACGATCACCAGTGTTAAACCTACCAAACTCTCCATATGTAAGAACAGGTCCTTTATAGTGCAGCAGAGGAGAAAAGACAGAAATGAAGGCAGATCCATACAAACAGGAGCATGACAAATGAAAATGTGAGTGTTGCGCAAAAAAAAAGAAGCATAAATGAAGTAAAAAAATGGTAGTAAATGAAGGAGAAAATGATAATTAGGACAGAGGAAAATAAAAATAGGATGCTGTTTTGCTCACCTCGGGCATCAAGACTTTTGTCCATATAGACTTTATATGTGAAGGCATGTCGCAGGGCCAGTGCCGCAAAAAACATCTCGATGCAAATGATAAAGTTCTGGTAACCGGCGGCAACAGTGCCCTCGCCGACAGACACTTCCAAAGAGTTAATCTGAGGGATGGCCCCGCACTTCTCCAGGATGGCCAGCAGCATGCCTGACCACAAATAATAAAACGGGACTTAGTGAGAGTGCCACAACATTTTAGTTTTACGATCCAAAAGTTCAATAAAGATGCTTTCACACAGGCATTTACTTAAGTTTATCAGCAAATATAGTATTGTGAGATTTGGAGTCTGCTTACCCTGCCAGAAGGAGAGAAAAATGACGGACTTGACCATGAGGAACTTGAGCATGGGGCTGTAAGGGCTGAGCAGCTCCTTGGTGGAGAAGTAGAAGAGGAAGAGGGCGTACAGAGACAAGCTGACTGAGATGTTGTAGATGATGGTCACATACAGGTATCCGCTGGCAACACTGGAGTGAGAGGTCATCAGTGAGTTAGTGGTGTTGGTTTGGCTTTGAAAGTTATTTACAGATAAATTGGTTCTGAGTATTCATCACAGCAGGCTTTCCTAAAAGTTACATTTCTCCTTAAAGGCCCATTCTGATCATCTTTTGAGCTATTTTAAAGTGTCCTCAGAGGTCTTTAGTATGATTATGCAGTTTTTAGCCCAAATCACAAAACCTGTGCTATTTTCCAGGACTTTGCTTTCGGCATCGTCTTCTCTACCCCTCAGAACCTGAGCGGAGTGGGGCAGGAGCTTGTGGCCCACCCAGTGGAGTTGCTACATCACAAATCCTCTTTTTTAGGCTGCCTTTTAGTGACTGCCATTGGTTCACAGCGATTTGAATGCAGAAATACTCAAAAATGCCATTTTGAGCTTAATTTACTAAAGATATGTCCACTAGCTTTAGACAAATACCACAAGAACATGTTAACAAGACAAGAAAATATGATTTTCATCTGAGTGGGTCTTTAAAGTAAAAAAGGTGACCTGAACACCCAACTACAACTATGTTCTCATTACTGGCAACTTCAATTACATGATATAATATCATTCAACCTAGAAGGTAAAACATGTTGAAGTTGATGGATCTATGACCTCCCCAGGCTGCAACACTTACTTGAAGTCTCCATCCTTGTATTTGCCATAAGCCTGCAGGATAACGGTGATGACAGCCATGAGTGGTTTGATTACACAGAACTGCAATGTGGCCTGCTTACAAAACCGCAGGAAGCCTATAGAGTAGGCCTTTCCTCTCAGACAGCAGGTACCATACATACAGCTGGACCTGAAATAGTCAAACACAAAGTTTGTGGTTAAAATAGTGTAAGATTGTTAATGCTGCAAGGCAAACAAAGAAAACTAATAGCATCTAGAAGTTAACTGACCTCGTTAGTTACTGGGTTAGAATCAAATATCTGTACAACATGAAACTTTAGCTGGGCAAATCTTAAACTTACTCTATAGGTTTCCCACGGATTTCTGCCATGATGGCACTCTCTCCTCCCAGATATTCATAGCACAGACTCAGGAAGTTGTAAATTACAAATGCTACAGAAAAAAAAGGAAAGAAAAGAGTTGATTGGTTTAATATACTCAACGTAAATGTGATACATCTTGATGTGATGTTTGCCTCAACCCGCTCAAAACGAGGAAACAAATTTGGATAATTGTGGTGCTACACAACAATTTATTTAATTTCCTGTTTTTGGACTGTAGAGATTTGACTTGTTACTATGGGAAGTGATTTTTTAGGGCTTAATTTTGTTCAAATGTTCCCGTAACACATGACAGTGTTGCAAACAAACACAATACACTGACCCTGAAACTGAGCCAGTAAAATGGAAATGAGCAATTACTCACTTGATTACTTCCAACAAGACGTGAAAATGCTATCCAACATGAATGACGCACATTCAGTCAACTGTTATGTAATAGTTTTGTACATTTCACCTCATAACTCATAATGTATTTGCTGTCTATAAAGATATTAAAACTGCTTTCAGAAACGTGAGAAACAGTAACACAGCAGACTGAAAAACACAGCAGTAAATCACTTATAATTCATGCATCACACACACACACCCCAGCGGTCACTAAATAACAGAGCAAGTCATTTTGAGTCACCATAGCTTGTTTTAGCATCGCCTGGGAACAACAATAAAGCATCATATTTGGTTATTTGCATTCAATGTTCCAACAAGTTGTCGCGACTGCAGCTTTGAACAGCGGCCGACCCATTTGATGCGGTGTTAATTTGAACTTCTTTCAGCAGAGAAGTTAATGACGAGTAAAAGATTTACAGTGTAAAAAGTGTTGAGTATATTTTCTGGTCATACAATGCGTTTCTGTTCAGAAAAGATGGAAACAATGATACTTTTTGTTCATATGATATGCTAGATATGAATGTTTTCGTCATTGCAGCAAGGTCGGTGTGTGCCAGATAGAAGAACAATACACAGACAGCTGATGATGTAATTACTGATAACTGCGTGTGTGCATGCCGAGACCTACATTTCTTTGTGCTAAATGATAAATCTGACAAAATATTTACTGACGACATGAAATGATACTGAAGTCCGGCTGATCATTCGACTTGATAGATCTCAGAAAGACAATGTGTTTGGTTTGAGACTCATTCACCAAAGCTTTATTTAGCAATAACGTATCATTTCCTTCATGACAACTGATACCCAAACTGTACAACGAGATGACCATAAATTCTATAATGGTTAACCTAAACACAGAAATAAACAGTTAAATAGTAAATATACAGCGTACCCCTGAGTGTGCCACCCCCCTCTAAGCCTCTCTATTCTAACCTTAAACCTTAATCTGAGTCTTACTCATGAAAAAAACATTTTCTCCCCGTGTGGACCTTAAATCTCCATGGGTTAGTCTGTGATCAGGCATTATTCCCCACTAGGAATAATGAAGATGAACGTCTGCCTCTTTCCCTGGCTGAATAATATCCACCTGTCTCTAGTGACCAATAATGCAGCTTCTGTGAGAGGCAGATGTGTGAAGCCCATGAAAAACATAACCAGGCTAATCCTGCTGACTCCTGGGTAACATCCTATCCTTCTGTTTGCGCGTGTGTGTTATGCTCACTAACAGTCACAGGATGGATATCCTTGTGACTAAAAGTGGGGCGAGGGTGTGTGTCGGTTGACTATGAATGTGTGAAAAGGTGGTGTCGGTTTTTGTGTTGTGGTTCAGGGGAGTGTACGATTGCTGTGACCTTAAAGTAGATCTCAGTTGCGCTGCAGGCAGTGATTCCTGTTACGTCAGCTCGCTGCTGCTGAGTTATTACATTCGCCTTTTCTCCCTCTGTTATTACTCAACATACACACTCTGCAACTCTGTCACCCTCTTCTGTCTGACATCAGACGCCTGTCAGACAGTACTGAGGTAACAAGATGCCATGAACGTTTTCTTTCTGTAACAAAGCCACTAAAAACACGCCTTCCAAGCTGAGCGATGGGAACTGGTTGAGTTGCTTCAAGGAGCTCACTCAGCTGTTTACCATAATGCTCTCTCACTGCTCCCCAAGGATGCCTGTCTGCAGCGCTAGTTGCCACGGTGATACAGTAGGCCTGCATACAATGAGAACGGGAACTTTACAGCGAGTTTGGTTGAGAAGAATTATCTGATGCAGTTGGTTTGGGTTGACGAGGAAGACTCGAGAGCACAGTTGCCATGCAACAAGTTGCCGAGGAGAAGATCCGGGCAGAGCTCAGCCGCATTGTTAGGAGATGAGGACAAACAGGAGGATGACAGGAGTCAGAGGAGAAGGAAGGACGAGAGGAAGAAGTGGAAGGACAAAAGTGTGGAGGAAGAGCGAGGAAGAAAAAATCAACAGCAGGAGGAGGGAAAGAAAAAGGAGGAGGTGGTGATCCATCTGTACGAAGTAGCCGTATGATGAGCAGAATATTTGAGCTTCCTGCCAAAAGCAGAACCATACATAGAGCGTCCCCCGGTCCACACTCAGAAAGCATGTAGCGTCATCAGCTCGCCAACACAGGATGTGATGCAGTGTCACATTGAGTGGACTATTTCTATCCTTATTGTGACAATTAACTGACGAGAGTGAAGAGTAAAGGTGGTCGTGTGCCTTTCACCACAAATTTATTAGTCAGAAATTCAAAGCATTAGACAGCATTTCATGCGTTTCTCTTAGCCATCCACTCACAAAGGGTACTTCCTTCAACTGTCCTGAATTCATACAGACTCCGTAAGAGCAAAAAAAATTAAAATCAGCTACAACAATGCAACATCGGATTTTGAAAACTAGACTCCAATCAATTTTCTGAAAACAGGTTTACTTTTCTTTTTTATCTTAATCAAGGGGTTTGATAGATCATTTTCAAAAAGGCAGGGAAGACATAAAGGAATGTTTCTACTTTTTCTACGACTGCTATTGGAAAAGCAGATCATTTATCTGACTTAATCACAAGGTATTCTTAATAAGTGGTGAAAAGTAAGTTTTATCAATAATGTATAGAGAATAAAACTTAATAGTGTCCTCACCCTCGTAGCAGTCCCTGACAGTGTCAAAGTACACGTAGTACTGATCATTGGTGAAGAAGAGGAGACTGAGCCAGGAATCAAAGGCGTAGATGGGAACTATGAAGAGGATCCGCACGATGTGGCGCTGCTCTCTAGGTGAGCTATAGAAACGTAAGTGCATGTAGATCTGGGACACACAAAAAAGACATTTTAAAAACTGAAAAACTGAAACCTCTTCAAACAGAATACACTTTATTAACACTAAGTCTGGATGATGTATAATATAGCATTAAAAGTCAGCACAATCTTAAAATAAATTAAAGCTTATTATTTGGTAAGTTAGACACAGAATTATTCTTAAGCTTTGGTTATTACTAAGAAAATCTGATTCTCTTTTCTTATGAAGATCTACTAAATCTGTAATAATGTGCTTAAATGGAGGTTAAGACAGCAGTGAGTTCGCAAACTGGAGTGTTTTGGAGTTTTTTTGGACCTTAAAACAGGACTTTGAAAGTCCAAATGAAAATGACACATTATGTATCATTAATGTCTATTTGTTTGTCAGTCTGACAAAAACCACTGACCTTAAAATTCAATACACTGCCTGTTATCATCTAACATAAGTCTGTAAAACACAAAAAATTCTGGTTTCATTCATACCAGTTACAGTTTTCATCTATCCACAAGTTTCATGTTTGTATTTGTATGTGTGCTCATACTTTGTATCACAAACACTTGCCAAGGGATGTTGCCAGGCAACCCCTGGCCTTCACAGATGTTTGTATTTGCAGGATCACTTCAGTTATGTATAATAGAGCACACATACCTGCCTTTTTTTTTTTACATGGACATACAACAAGAAGCAGTCTTAGCAGTTTGAGTAGATAAAGCACTACAGAGTAAAAGTACAACTGAAGGCCTGATCATTTAACCTCCAATCTGCCTTTGTTGCTGAGAAGCTGTTACCTGGTGACAGGTGAGGATGAGCGCAGTCCAGACGAAGAAGCCAGACACCGCCTGCGCGGCTGGAGTCATCAGAAAGATGGGCTGGTCCGGGCCCAGAAGCGGGGCTTCAGAGAGCCATGATATGTTGGGCCCCATTGGGACTGTGGTGGGTGGGGGACCAGGAGCCCCGACAAGAGGAGTGTCCTCTCCCAGCCTCTCTGAGAGCGGCACGTCTCGCCTCCACAGTCCTAACATCTGGAAGTGAAATAGAAGCTGTCAAACATTCACAAGTCAACAAAGAGCACTGGAGAGAGCTAAACACCTGTCATTGTATGTGTGTGTTTGAGAATATCTTTGTTAACAGTGACACAATCCATAAAGTATGAACACTCAATTTCAACTGGCAATCATCAACCTGGAACATCAATCACATGCTTCATCTTATCAATGTAATGTGTAATCTGAGACAGGAAGAACGAGAATAAACACACACATGAACTAAAAAGTATGTGTTCACCGTTTGTACAGTGGTATCCAATATTGATTTTTGATAGTTCTCTACAGCACCCTGCATGCCTTTTGACCACCATCAGACAACAAAGACATCTCTTATCCATCTGTGGATTTAAGTGGAATGAAAGCATGAATAGTAACACAGATCTAGGCGTGAAACGATAAATGAGCACATCAACTGGACTTCAAAGGTTTTATAAAAGGGTGTTTTGTCCAACTGTGATCATCAGTGTGATGTATATCTGATTGGTGATCCAAACAAGAACAGCCCATGAGCATGATCAAGTTTAGCTGATGGGATTTATAATGGCTCTATCCGCCACCCGCAGCTCCAGAGGAAAATTTTAGGTGGCTGGGGGGATTTGTTACACAAGCAACAGCCGGCCAGGATTATATTGTCATGTTTTCAGCGTGTAATTGTTTGACAAATGAACACAGATGTTGACTTTATGGAGGCAGAACAGGCTGATGTAAATAATACTTAACAAGAATAATAAAATAATAATAAATAAGAAAAATGGGCATTAACGTTAATTGAGAAAGCAAGATGGTGCCCATTCCGTATTCCTGGATAACAGGGTGACCAAAAGTCATAAAACAAAGCAAACAAACAAAACGGTCAATGACAGAATGATATAATGCCCCACAAACACCCCCAGATGCACACAAAGGCCACCATTCAGTTTCTTTAAAAACACAAACTCAATTTGGTGGTTTAATCAAATACATTAGGCAGGTTTCATGTGTTTATATTCATACATGAGACTGAGATGAGGTAGGATTTCCCTGCGTGTGTGTGCGCGCGTGTGTCTGAAAGAAAGAGGCAGTAGGTCATTTGTATTAGTTTGCAGGGGATCAGCAGATCCACATGTCAACCAGGAGAAGTGGAAGCATCAGCAGCCACGCACACAATACCACGGTCACTGAAATGATGCTGTGTTGAGGCAAAAGGACATCTGTGTGTTTCATTTGGAAGGCAAAAAGGTCAGTCTGCGCAGACTCACATGCGTGCGCACACATACACACATAAACAGGAATAATACATTGGAGAGGCAGGCAGGGGTCAGGAGTAAAGCAACAGATGGAAGGGGTGCTTGGGAACAGACTGGGTGTGATGGTAATTAGCAACACTGAATTACAATATTAGTAACAGACACTATCGTTACTGTCGACAACACAAAGATGTGCTTTTCTAACTGCTACAAACAGGGTTCTGTTTTTGTTTTGCTTTTTTAAGTTTTGACTTCATGTTAATTCAGTAGCAGTGATTTCATGATGCTGTTATAGTTGAATCTGGTCAGACTATTATCAAAATCATGCTCAGCTTTTAAATCATCTACAAACAGCACAACTTCAACGAATTTGAAGTTGTTAGTTAGCTACGAGTCACCCAAGTTAATTACACACTTTTAAATGCTAAGTAGGGAGGTGGAAATAGTTGTAAGTAGTGATATGTATGGTCCAAAACTCACCTGGCGAATTGATCCCTTGGTTAAAAAAAACTTCTCAGCTCCACCATACAAGCTTTTCGAGTAGAATAACCCAGAAACGGCCTTTATTCTTCCTCAGAGGCGCGCCGTTACTCCCAGGACATCCATGTTGACTCCCCCAACGGACTGCCCCGTCCACCGTCAGCGCGTGTCCCCCCAAAAAACTCACCTCTAAAGTTTGACTCCCATGTCATAAAACTATTACCTATCCTTTTATTTCTTCCAAGTTTCCATTCTTAATGTTTAAAGTTGGTGTTCCAGGAGTTAGGGCAGTTTTGAAGTCTACTTTCCCCTTTCGTTCACGGCTTTGCTGTAAAACCAATCCTTGTCGGATTAACGCCAGATCACAGCCGCCCCGCCCACTCCACAAGGACGAGCTACCTCAGCCAATCACACATCGATAAACATTGTTGACCCGGAAAAGGGCGGGGTTTATATCCCAATAAGCAGTGAGTTTGCGCAGTTTTATTCTGGGACTCGCAAAGGTGATGTATGAGAATGATGTACAAACTGTTCCCACACACTCAGTAAATGATGAGTTATTTGTTCAAGACTTCCTGTCAGTAACAAAAACCTGAGCTCTATTTATATTTCCAAAGGACTTGTGACGCTTAACGCCCCCCTGTTGACATTTTTTAAACATTTTGTTATGTTCATACACGAAAACCACACTAGTGATTACAAGGGGCCATTCAAGTTTCACGGTAAGCACTCAGTATTCATTACAATTGCTATGAGACAGAAAAGGAAAAAATAGAAAATTAGTACATTTCAAAAATGCTAGTTATGTTTAAATGCATGCATACAATCTGCAAAATGCACAGTGTTTTAGATAGGATCCCTGCTTTGGAGCTACGTTAGCATAATATAATTGGATTCTTAAAAGAGACATAAACAAATTCATGACTGTAATATTTCTTAGAAAATTTGAATTTGAATAGCATTAATAAAAAAATATGTCTCAGTGTTGCAAGCGAGAGAACTAAAGCCCATATTAAGAAATCCGAGAAAACAAAAAGAAAAACTGCATGTAAAAGAAATAACTTTTCAAATGTATAAAATCAAAGTAAAGTTTTCTAACAGGAATATCAATACATCAAAACTGAATATGTATTCTGTATAAAAACTATGAGCAGTAACCTTTAATATATTGGCATCAAGTGAAACATGAGCCCAGACCTGAGGAGGTTGTGTATATTTTTATTGAATCAGAAAATATACACAATTGTCATAGTAATAAAGTTGAAGCATGGTAAAGAAATGTACAGGACATCCGTCATCACCTTCTACTGACATCCATTCATCCTGACGCACTTGGGTTAGTACTTCGGATATATTTACAAGGACTTCTCTGTCATTGCCTGCCAGAGCGATAATCAAAACCAATACTCTTGGCAGACTCTAAAGGTTTCTCATAAAATTTCTTGTCATTTTTTTGTCCCAGGTATGTCAGGAGGTAAAAGGTACTCTTCTTTCCAGCTCCATCTCTAAACAATCTGTCACATTCTGGCAAAAGGTATCTACACATTTACATTTCATACAAACTGGGGGGGAAAAAAGCAAAAAATACAAGTGTAACACCAGACTTGCGCACTTCCAAGATCTAACTTTCTCAAGTCTTTTCATACCTGGAGTTACAAGCTGGACTAAGGCTTTGTCATATCATACAATCCTCGTTTTAGGCTGACTTTTGCTCCCATCAGTCTTACTTTTCCTCCACCTTTCACATTCAGTAAATGTAGTTTTTATCTCACCTGTTGGTAAGACAAGTGTGCTGAAGAATAGGATTTTTTAATTAGAGATACATTTTTTTTCTATATATAATTCACAAATTTCTCCACTTCCATTTTTCTTTTCCTCATCCTCTCTAAAAGGAAAGCTGAATGCAAAATAAACAAAGACGATAACACAGACAAGTTTACTGACAAAAAGCAGCCTCACTTCTATCCACTTATTCACTACAGACTCTCTCATGTTCACCCTTTCTCTGATCTCCTTCATGGTCCACATTGCAGGATTCTTATGTCTCTTTTGATAAAAGGCCTGGATACAGTTTTATTTTTGCGATCATCTCCAAAGTTGTTTACATATCGAGTTATAATGAACACCAGAAGCAGCACATTGAGCTTTCAAACATTAGCAAATTAATATTATTTCATTTATCACCTGTGTAAACCACACATTAATTCAAATTTTGTCCTTTTTGTGCACTTTGATGTATTTTCTCTGTTTTTGAAAATAATTTTTTCGTAAGTTATATTGTGCAAGAGCCTCTGAGACAATGTGAAGATGAATATGAGTGAAGAAGGGTCAGGATCTTTGTTTTGTTTCCCCCCACCTCCCCTTTGGCCACAAGCTGAAAATAGTACCAAGCTGTTGTAGTTTGGATTGTTTTTATCTTCTTTTGTTGTGTGTTTTTCCCTTTCTCTGATCTCACCAGTTTCCCATCATCTTATCAAGCTTTAACACCGGGCATGCTCTCACTGCAAAGGGACTGACACATGGATGCCCTTGATCCCAAAAAGAGCATGCAATGCTGCTTCCTCCTCTTCTTGCTCCTCTTCCTCCTCCTTTATTCATTCATGATCTCATTCATCCATTTGAAAAGTAAGGGGTATTTGATGCCCTTTAGTTGCTAAACCAAAAGAGACAAAAAACATATAAAAAAGAACAGGAAGGAAAGAAATGTTATGTTTTAGTTGATTACTGAGCTTAATACTTCAGTGTGACATCAACAGGATTAGTTCATTTAGTCAGGAGAGGTGTGAGTTCAGCTGTAAGTCTTAGAGGAAAAAAACAAACAAAATATAATATTCCAATGAAGTTAAGTTGATGAAAGCAAATTTTAGTTTGGAAGTGTAAAATAGAGGTAGAAACTTTCATTGTGCATGGGAATGTATGTGAGATTGTAATGGGTTAAAGTTGTAGTGGTTGCTCTCCTTTTTTTGACATGATTTGAACTGCATCCAATTAGGCTACATTCACAACAGATCTTTTTTTCCTTTTGATGTCACTCATACCTGCTTTTTTTTTGGTCGGGGTTCTATGCACATAGAAATCTAATTTGTCACTTCTGTCTGTGGTCCTAGATTGGATATGTATAAACTAAGCACACAAAGTACGAAAATTTATGTTCCGATTATTTCTCCAATTTTTTTTTATAAGAGTTGGTGTTGTATTTTACATTTGTGGAAAGCCCGATCAGTCAACTTTACAACAATGTATAACTTGAAATGATCGTACTTCTGTGGAATGAGCAACTCAACTAAACGTGTGGGTTGAACCCCCAAAACAAGCAATAAACCAATGCAACATACTCCTGTTAGTATTCACTCTGGTTTGGCGAGTTACCTAGTTGCCGTTATTGATTAGAAAAAAACCCCACAATATCTAGAAAATAAGCAAAAGCTAAGTATTCAGCTGTTCTTATCTTTTACTTGTTTATATGACTGGATTAACACTTCTTCCCTTTTAAACAAAATTCCAACACATCACATTTGCTGTGATAACTTCCGTCTTAAAAATTCTCATGTATCTGAATTGAATCCAGAGTGGGCTCACAAATATCATGTTTTCTCTTGTTGATAGAACTGATGCATGTGAAAAAAGTATCTGAAATCTATGTGCTGTTTCAGTGGGAATTCACTTTTACATCAAAGTCAGATGCAAGGTTTTTAAAGAGAAGATGTCAAATCTAACAATGTGGCTGATAAAGTTAATATAGGCTCAGTCAAATGAAAGGTTACACAGAAAAAGAGGACTGTACCTGCCGGGATGCATTTGGTCTCATATTAAAAACAGAATTTTCCACTTATATAGAGTGTTTCTGTTTTATTATATGCTTTTTAAAAAAAACGAAAACAATGTTAAGAATCAAAAGAAAGACTGAAGCAGAAATTGTACCCATTCTACTTTTTATCCTTCTATTTGAGCTAAACTTCACTGATTTGTTCAATAATCAACCTTTTTTGCAAAGGTTGCAATCCCTTATATATTTGAATGACTTCTGTCAAACAATTCCAGCATACTAATGATCATTTCGTTTCAATCTGAATATGAAGCCTGTGGTTTTGCTGATCCCTGAGGACAAAATGCATGGAGAGCTGCTTAAAGAAGCAGTGTGTGTTTCTGTGTCCATACCTGCCACTGACCTGCAGGTCAGTGAGGAACTCACTTTGCCAGATGCTCGAATGGCATACTGACCTGTATGTGGAGAGAAAAAAAAAAAATTAAAACTACTTCCTTACAATATCAAGCCTTGTAAGTCATCTCAGTTCTTATTTTAAACTGCCTTAATTCTTCATGGCATAGATTCAACAAGATGTTGGAAACATTTCTCAGAGGTTTTGCTCCATAATGACATGATAGCGACATCCATGATGAGAATCTCCCGTTCCACCACATCCCAAAGCTGCTCTATTGGATGGAGATCTGGTGACTGTGGAGGCCGTTGGAGGACAGTGAACTTATTGTCATGTTGAAGAAAGCAGCTGGAGATGATCTGAGCTTTGTGACATGGTGCATTATCCTGCTGGAAGTATCCA
>JAPMNP010674159.1:0-16190 GCA_029874935.1 Atherina boyeri | reverse complement strand
TTAATGTTTTATGTAAAGCACTTTGAATTGTCTTGTACATGAAATGTGCTATACAAATAAACTTGCCTTGCCTTGAGATTGTTGCTTGGTTTAAAAAAAGTAGTTTCTCAAACCCCCCAGCCATGGAGAGTAATGCTATACTTGCACCTGCTCTCATTGTAATCTTCTCTGGTAAGGGCTTTTTTTTAGATTTTTTTGTCAAATAGAGATATGTTTTGTCCAAGAATCTACAACATTTAAGTCCTTTTCTGAGTAACTTACCTTGGGCTGCAGTGATATTGACGTGCCTGCTGTACCATGCCCTAGGGTTTACGTTTGCTAGTCTATGCTCCAACCCTCACTTGGCAATGAACTTTGATTAAGGACAAGAAGAACAAAATTGTTCAATACAAGATGCTGAAAATAAGCACCTCAAGTATGCCTGGATGCCTTTCCTTAGAGGTTTACCAGGCACAGCCAGCTGACCAGAGGCTCATTAAGGACTATCAGGGACTCACTGTGGGGATTATATCTGGCAGCTGGGAATCCTATAGGGGTACCTTCAGGAAGACAGAGATACAGGCATCTCTGTTCCTCCTGGAAATAACTAAACAAGTATTGGCACATGCAGCACTGGTGAGCAGTCAAATGCCAGCTTCTAATTGGATGTGAAGACTACAAGTAGTTTATGATGTGATGTGGAAAATTGCTGAGGATCAATGGGCCATACTCGCGTCACTCATGCAAATACAAAAATGTGCATGGTACACTCATGATCAGACCATTCATTACAATAAAAGAAGGATTTAGCATTCCATATTTAAACTTCAATCATCCTAAAACAGGTGAGCAAGGAATAGGAGTACATGCTATTTTTCACTTTGAAGCTATGATTTTACTATTCTCTTTGATAAATGTTAAAGTCAAACTTAATTTTTGAAGCCTCTAATGAAGGGTTCTTTCCAATATTTCTGCTGATCCTGTTTAATAAGGTAACTATGGCAATAACAACATAGACATTGGAAAGTTCTGCCATAAGTTTGCAGTGCTTAGACCTTAAGAATGATGTCTTGATTGAATGTTGCATGTCCAATTATTTATTGTTGTGTGACAGAATATAATTGTAGTGTAACCAGTTTACTGAGCTGCCAGCTACAGGTTTTATCTTTACATACCCATTTAGATGATTTTCTCATTAAAACATTTCATTCATCCTCGTATTTTTTAATTTATTTCAAATGTCATATTTTTACCGGTTTAATCAACCATCTGGAGTCATTTTCAAGTTTCCGAGAAATGATATTAAAAACTAAGCAGTGGCAGGTGATTGAAGATAAAAGGGATTCAGTTGAGAAAGAAAAAAAAGCAGCAGATAATTAAAATGTATCTGTTTTTAATTGAATCATCTTTTCTTTTTTGTTAGGATCTGTGTGTTTTTTTTTTCCTGCTTTCACAGCCACGACTCCTGGAGTGGCTGAGGGATCATACAACGCACCGGTGACTGACTGATTCTCTTCTATTTTCAATCCTGGAGCTGTTCTCCAGTCAGCGGCAGTGCATCTGCTCTCATGCGGTGGAGTTCGGCCAAAATTTGTTTGTCTTGTGTACTGTGAAGATTTTCAATAAACTCGTTTTCTTTTCTTCACTCTTGCATTTACCTTTGAGTGTTTCTCTTCAATACCAGAGCGTGGATGAGGAATGCTTCGCTGTGTTAACTTCCAGGCAGTCATCACTTACCTGTCATCAACCCAGTCTGCATCGTAACAGCCAATTTCTCCGGATGGCTAATTTATGTCTGCAATAAAAACCCAGTCGGGTCTGTTTTAGTATTACTGGATCTAAATCTGCACTCAGAGACTCACCTGTTGTTCTTCTCTGCAGACCATGTCTCCCTCCTGAACAGTTATTCTGTCCAAGTAGAACTCACAACAATAACGTTTGCACAGCATCCCAACTTTTGTGGAATGAATGATAGTAAGCTCGTTGCATTATTATTTTCTGTTTGTGTGTTGGCAGTTTTTTTAAAACTCCAGGTCAGAAAAGTCAACAAAGTTCTTATGAACAGACATAAATATAAACCCAAAAGAAATACGAATGCAAGTCATTATCATGTTGTTTGGGGCTGTCGGGTTATTAAAACATATTGGAAGGAAATACATAAAGCAATACAAGAAATATTTGGGAGCCACCTGCCATTGCAAAGCAAAGTCTTTTTTTTAAACTCATTCTTGATGGATGGACAAAGAGAGACAAACATTTGTTTAGTATTTTGTTAGTTGCAGGCAAAAAGGCACTTACAAAAAATGGCTTTCACAGGAGAGTCCAACATTGACCATGTGGGTGGACATCACGGTGTATATATGCAGGATGGAGAAATTGACTGCAGATTTGAACTACAAGAAGGACTTGTTTGTTTTACATTGGAAGAAATGGATAGACTATACAACACCACACAGGCTGGACTTTGATTTGCTTAACCTGAGATAATAATATGCTGTATATGTACCAGTAACCATACTTCACTCCCTAAATGTTCAAGTTTTTGTTTTTTATGTTCTTTATTTCTGGAGAACAGACATTCATGTTGATACTTTGTGATTAATATTTAAAATGGATGTACATGTAACAATTGTTACAGAATGGAAATAAAAACTAAATTAAAAAATATATATAAACCCAAGCAAAGGGTCTGGTGTACAGCAGATTCAAACTTGCTGTTTTGCCAAATAACATGAAACTGCAAGATCAAAACCCCCCATAGTTCCTACTTCCTTTTCCACTCCAGGTAAATGTTCGCCCTTTGCTATAATGTAAATCTGTTCTTTAAAACTCTAGTAAGGGTAAACAGGTGGAAATTAACAAATAACCTTGGTGACAAATAAGCCCCTTAGTTGAAGGGATGCCTTATGGCACTCATCTTCACTGTTGATCATGGCATGTCGCCTCAATGCAAATCCCTATTTGTCCACAGGTTTATCCAGGGATTTAAGGGATTTCAGGTACTTTATTGGGGAAATATAGCTGCAATAAGCAAAGACAACACATTGGACCCTCATTTGGAAATTGCATTTAGCAGAGCTCCTTCTGAATAGGTATTTTCTTGAGACCTAATGAGGGATTTGGTAAAACTGAAACCTTTTGGTGTTCAGGTGATTAGCCTAAAGAGCACCTCAATGTGAAGAGGAATCAGTGGCAAAATTTAACTCTTGAGATTACTATTTCCCTTCATCACTCTGAGCCATCCCCCCATCCATTCTACGATTACTTGTTCCCCCTTTCTCCTGCTTAGAAGTGAAAACAAGGTCCTTCACTTAAGAAAATGTCTCTATAGGGAACATCCTCCAACATTACGGATGCAGGCAACTATATATCCATTTATTATGCTGGGCACCACCTGTGATATTAGATAGATAGTTGTTTTTTAAAGAAAAATGTTTTTATTAGTTTTAATGTTGAGAGCTATTGTTAACTCCATTTACATGCACACCAAGAATCAGATCATTATCCGATTTCTGGAGTTATCAGATTTTTCAAGGGACCATGTACACAGCACAACATGATAGGCAGTTATCTCAGAAGAAATCAGATTAAAACAGCTTGATTGCGCCCCAATTCTCTGATGTTTTTGTGCATGTATACCCATAAATCTAGTTTATTTTGTTCTCTTCATATCTGTGCATGTGCATTTAAAATAAAACAAAAAAAAATAGAAAAAAGGGAAGTGACAGAGTGAGGGAAGACCAACCATGCCAAGACCAAAGGCAGACGCTTGACGTATGAAGGCCAACCATTGTTTTCTCCTCAAGAAGTATAAATGAAGGACAGCACCAACTTGTAGCCTATTTTGTTGGCCAATTAGCACCCATGTTTTTTTAAAATTTGTTTTAGGGTTGGTTTTTTGTTACCTTTATTTATACAGGTAGTCCCATTGAGAAATGTAGTCTCTTTTTATAAGAGAGACCTGTTTTGGACCGACAAAACACTTAGTTACAGTTACAGTTACAAGCAGGTTACATTTAAAAACTTACAAAACACAAAACAAAATAAAGAATAAAGTAAATACATAAAAACACACTAAAAAGAAGAGCAACTCAAAGATTATTGGATTTATTTTGATGCTCAGATGCTTGAACTTTTTGGACAGCTAAACTAGGAAACCTTAGTTCAACACAAGAAGACCGGACGTTTAGAAGAGAACAGGAAATTTGAGTCTTACGTCACTACGTACTGTGTACCCCGGAAGAAATCCGATTAAAGGATTGAAAAATATAAAATGTGTTTTTTTTGTCACATTTCTGCGGTGCATGTAATTACTGAAATGATCAGATTATTCACAATTATCAGATTTGTATGCTCATGTAACCAACCTAAATTTGATATTTTAGCTAGCCAAACCAACATTAGATTCAAATACTAATACTAATCTAGGTTAAAAATATGTGGCAGCTGTTTTCCCAAATATATCAAAGCACTTTTGAAAATGTGAAGCTGATGCCACATATTGCTTGGGTAGACCCCATAATGTATTTTTTCTTGCAGTAAGTATACACAGATCCTTCATTTTAACTTCAGGATCAGACTTTAAAATCATATCTCAGATATCTAATAAAATTTTAAACATATCTGTCCATTGCACATATTTTTAATTTCTTTTCTTTTTTTTTATCTGCCAATTTATGAGGTTAGGACTGAGCAGGAATCCGATTTCCCCACTATTTCAGCACATTAATTAACAGATTTCACCTTCAGCCTGCAATTTGGTTATCTTTTTCTTGTTCCTATTTTCTTTTTGCAGCTCATCCCTTCTCCCCTGGATTTGGCCATTCTTAACCAGACAAATCCAAATCTAATCAGGAAATAACAGTCGGAAATGGAGAGAGTGGGGTGGCAATCCTGTCTCAACATGCAATATAGCACTAATATTTTTACATTCTCATAGCTTTTTGAACATTATTCTAGGTAACCCCTTAAATCATACCAGTACAGATACTTTGATTACTATGATGTGTTTTTTTTCCATTTTAACTCAAACTCATTTCTTGGTAATTTTGTGAAGTGAAGTGATGAACTGTTATCAGATATTTTCCACTCAATCCGCAGTTCCCTTTAAACTGATTGTTTCTACTCCTACCATCTGGAATCCTAATATGGTTAAATATCATGTATATAAGTCCTGACTATAGGTTAAGTCCACAATATTTGATTTTTTTTCCCCCCAGATCTCTGACAAATGTTCATAACACAACAAAAGACACTTAAATTCACATGATCAGATGATAAACACTGCTTAACAATTTCTTGAAAGAGAAAATATTGTGCCTCTTTTTGAATTAATGATAACTCAGCCCTATATAATATTCATTACACATGACTGCGGTCCTGGTGGGGTGTCACTTTGACACTTGTCCTTGCAGCTTACAGGATCACATTGAATATTATCAACTGCAAAGTTATTTATAACCAAATCCCCAGATTACACTCATGATCTTTAACTTCATCTCTAAACTGCAGGACAAGGTCATCCGACCAAATTCTCTGGCTTATGTGAAGACCACCGTATTGTTTTCCTGGCCCACCACGACTTGCTTGGATTAGTCAACAGTGTGGGCTGTTTTAAAGTGAGAGTAACACAGACCTTTTATTGATGTTTTTATTGATTCAAGTGTGTCATTTGTTTTTCTTTATTGATTCGAGGGCACTTTAGAATCTGTAAAGGTATAAACATGATCAGGCCAGGATGACAGGCAGTAATCTGTCTTTCCAAAGGATCCGCTTAGCAGCACCATCTCCAATACAGCGGTGTTCCTGAACTCCTTTAAAGTGTTCTGCTAGAACACATTTACAGCATCAATGTCACACCCACAAGTTGCTATCACGTTTTCCAGCTCGGCCCTGACCTGTTTTCAGCTTGCTGACCAAGGCCTATCACACAGTATTGAAGCTGATAGTGTTACCCCAGGAGATGCTCTTACAGTTTGTTCTTTTTTTCTTTTTTTCTTTGACATGACCCAAAATAGTCTCCTCTCCCTTTGGGTCAAAAGAAGATCAGTGCTTCACAATTCACTACATTCACAACATACAGAAATTACCCTAATTAGGAGAGCCATGGAACCACAAGTTGAAGACAAAACATGAGGCTAAGTACCTTTTGTCATCTGCAGCCTTATAGACCAAATGTGTCTTTTTTTTAATGTCGAGCACTGTATATGGCAATGTTTTATTCAAGTATGAATATCTTTATTGCAAGCCAAAATCCATAATAGCTTTCTAACATTGAAAACATGAATCCAGTTTTATTTTTTCTAATACAGGAAAAGCTGGTGATGGCAATTTAAAATTTGTCCAGCAGAACAGCTTCAACTCTATTATCTGTAGAGAATTAACCTTCTATACATACATTTTTTGATCAAAATGAAAGCATGAACACAAGACCTTTTGGGGTGTCATGTGGTGTCTGGCTCTGTGATGATAGCAGCAAATCCTTTGGGGGCTTTAGGTTTCAGAGTGGCGCTCTGTACTTCAATCTTGTTTTGGTGCATCCCATCAATCATACCCAACTCTCAGGAATTTAGAGGTTGGGTACATACTTTTGGATGTTACCACTCTTCCTCAAACTGTTCATGAGCTTTTTCTGCTGTGCGGTCCAGAAAGCTGCCCTGTTTTTGGAGGCTGCTGCTGTCAGGGAATACCATTGCCATCCGCTTGATCAAGTAGAAACCCCTGGTGAGGGACTTAAAGGGACTATCCACATAAATGCCAGGACCCCAGCTTTTCAGCAAATGGTTACATTGCAACCATATGATCTTTTTAAAATATTTATATGGATGATCAAGCATTTATTGGAAATACAAAGTTTTCTGGTGGGCATATTTTTTTTTTCATTTTTTTATTTTTCTTTCAAATTCGAAAAGAATAAACACACAAAACATTACAAGTCTCGCTGTAGTGGAGGGGGAAAAAAATAACAAAGGGCATATATACATATACCTACACATACAATAGGCTACTGCATGTATCTACATATTTATACACATACACCCATCTTGCTGTATACAGAAATCCAGGCCTGAATTTGCAGTTAAGGCAAACGCATTACATCAAAATGTAAAGGCAATTGTTTGTTTTTTCCTTCTGTTTTTGTTCTCAAGTACAACTCAGAACATTCACTTTTGAAAAAAGAACCAAAACCTTTTGTAGCAAAAACCAAGGGGATCCCTAAATTACATCACTTATTACAAGATAAAGTCTTCTCTCAATGGTGAAACAAAACCAACCCGGTTCTTCCAGAAATGCCAACATTTTTGTAATTCTAATCTTGCTAAGAAAGTCAACTTTTCCATCATAAAAATATCATGCATTACGTTGATCAAATCCTCCATTCTCGGTGCCTCTATTTTCAACCACTGCCTGGTGGTTAAGGCTTTTTTTTTACCTGCCACTAACATTATTCGGAATATATGTGTCCCCTGACTTAATCATCTGGTCTTATTTACCCATATACAGAGCTTCAAATGTAAATGGAAGATCCACGGTGGGCATAGTCATATCCCACATTGTTAATGCCTGAAACCTGTTTCAGGTATGAGCCCCTAAAATACAGGAGTGGGGGAAAGCTAAAAATAACAAAGTCAGACACATTAGCTGGACTCAGCCCTGCTTCTCTTTCTCCTTTATGTGGCATGTAGCCATTAGATGTTAACTGGACAGGGTCCATAAAAGTGACTGAGAGGCGCTTTTTACACTATGTTTGCTTTGCTATGTAGACCCATATGTGGTAATGGTAAAGATCAATAACCAGCTGCTGATTCATCATTCACCTTTGGTCTGAACTGTCTCTGGTCAAACTAACTGGCCCCATTTGACCATTAAATTGTCATGTGTTATGAGTAACACAAGAGATGCTTGGCAACACATGTTTGGCAGGATGTTTGAAGAATGACCCATACAGGCCATGGTCTGCTGAACACTGAAAACAGCCATTACCACTGACAAGCAACACCTATCTTGCTCATTAAATGTTGAGTGTCTGAACTGCAGTTCAAGTAATAACACAAAAGTTTGAAACTCAGCCAAACTTTTTTTCTTTTCCATGGGTCCAGTTACATGAAATTAACATTATATTTCTTCACATGATACTACAGTTAACACATAATTGAGAGTTTGAGTCACACTTTGAGGTCTGATTTAAGAGAGAAAGGTTAGAATTGAGAACTCATCTGTCATCCCAAATATGAGCCAAGGGGAGAATGGGGAACAGGAAAACAAGAGAGGGAACTCTGAGGTCGGTCGGTCTCCGACTCAGCAGGGGAGTTTTAGAAGTCTTATTAGTCCTTAAAGTGGCCTCAAATAAATACATGGAATGAGCACAAAGTCTCAACAACGTGTTGGAATTCTACATGCCGATATGAGCCAAAGTGTTAGACCGCACTTTTCTCAATAGACCTCTAGAATCTGCTGGGTTTGTTCCGTCATCTCTGGCACATCTCAATCTTCTCATGCTCCCTCTTTCTGATGTTTCAGTCAGCTTGGATTGGCACATTTATCACAACTGACCTCTTCTGCTCTTTGTCAACCGCTGCTGTGTCTGGTTGGTTAGCCAACAGCTGCTTGTACTGCGTTAAACTGGAAGTCCATCGGGATCTAAAGCTTCGCTGTACTCAACTTCTTTCCACACTTTGTGCTCGGGTAAATGTGCATACTGCGTGTGAACCATAAATCATTTGGGGAATCAGTTCCCTGCTGAATTTCTTGATTTATAAAGCCTACATGCAAAAATGCAGATGTTAAATTGGTATATAACTTGTTCTAGGTGTCTGTGCATAAAGTCATTGGAAAACAAAACCTTTTTAATTAAAGACTTGTCCTAGGAAAATTTATTTAAATAATATACTGAAGACTTCTTCTCTTTAACTGAAAGTCAAACATGTGATAGCCTAAAGATTTTTCACAAGCTTATATCATACAATTATATAAATAATTAAACCTTTTATATATAAAAACTGAATTACAATGGACTCATGCGTTCCACTTTAATGATTTCAACAACCCCTATTTGCAAAAACACAAAGTCTGTCAAGCTGGAAACCCAATTCAAATCTGACATACAACACCACTGTTCGGCATACGTGGTTGAATGTATGCAAAAGCTGGAAGCAATGGTGGCGTTCTCCAACACTCCAGCTGCCGTTTCCACAGGCAGAAGTAAGAGCTTGACTCTGCAGTACACAGCATTTGCCTAGAGATTCAAAGCATGAAGGGACTTGTTTGCATGTTAGTGGTGCAGCCATATACCAGATGGTGGTTTGACTTTATATTCTTTAATTCACATGCAAATGACAATCTTCAACAATCAGAGGAAATAAATGACACATCACCAATCAAACAAGCCTGTTTGGGCACACAATCTTCAGCATCTTGTAAAAATTTAGGTGTAAAATTTAACTTGCAAAAAATGTATACAAGGAAATATCTACTGTATATCAGGGGTCGTTTTGTCTTTGCTCAATGCATTTTCTTTTCTTCCTCTGTTACACCAGTAAAGCCAACCTTGCTGAAGAATTTGCTCTTTGGGCAGTCACTTCATGTAACCTCCTTTCTGATCTCCTTTTTCCCCATCTACAAGAAGGAGAGAAAGGATTGGTTTGTTGAGGCCGATGTAGGAATTATGTAAGAAAGAGTGCATTTAACAAGATCACTGGGTTCAGATGTCACTGCCACAAAGGTACCATGGTGCAGAGACGGAGGGTGAGGGGTCAGGTAAGCAGAAAGATAATGGCCAACAGCTGTGAATGGGGATATGAGGAGAGGCAGGCAGGTGGGAAACGAAGGGGGCAGAGCAAAGGGGATGTTAATGTGAGAAAGAAGGTTGTTTTCTCTGGAGGAGTGAAAAGCAGTCCTCCTGTTGCAGTGGGTTATCGAGTTTCAAGTTAGAGAAGCCAGAAGGAAAAAAAAAAAGAAAAGAAAAAGGGCAATGCAGAAATTAGAAAGCTTTTTTTAATTAACCATATCACCCACATGGCTCTGGAGATGTCAATCATTCCAGTCACCATGGAGACATGACAACATCTATACTTTAGAACTGTGCCCGTAAGCATTTCTTAGGCCTATAATATGCTGAACATGTGGGAGGACACACACACACACACACACACACACACACACACACACACACACACAGCCACTTATATTGACACCAATGCCTCTGTGATTGTTCGAGGAACATGCTTGTCAAGCCTGAACACAAGAGAATTTTGCTGCAAGGAGACGGTGTTAACCACTGAGAAATCATGCCACCATCTCATAATCCAATATAAATGGAAATGCAATCAAACTGAGGCCGACTGTGCTAAAATCTGTCAAGCCCCAGCATTAAAATGTGAATTACTCCCCCAATACATTTAACACCCACTGTAAATCCAGTCATGTAAAATCCAATCATAACCAAAGACTGGTTTGTAGTACACTGTATGCTTGGAATCATATCTGACCATAAGCGCTCTATCTGTCACAGGAATAAAACATCCAGTATTTGAAGCTCTAAGATTTGCTCTGATCAAGGCACCAAGACCGCATAAACTTTGTAGTTATCTAAAACGTGAAAATCAACATGTGATGCAAGCTTTCGATGACTACATTAAAACTTTTAAATGAACAGAATAGTGTTAATTTACATTTTCTTTATGGATAAATAACTTATATTACATTATTATTATTTTCTTTGACATTGGCTTACCCTTTCATCATTAATTGTGCCCTCATGAATATCAAGAACCACAAATATCCATAATATGGCATTTAAACCAAGCTTAATCAAATTGTATGTATGTGTCATTGTACCTTTACAGAAGCGTTGCAGGGTTCCCCATTTACATTTTTCATCAATAACAGCAACAGAAAACTGACTAAATCCAAAGGAAAATAAGGGAGATGATCCTTTCAACCAGATTATCAGTGTTTATCTGATTGAAAATCAATCCTTATTATTTTTCAGTCAGCGTGTCAGTTAGTACCCCTGAACACTTTCAACAGGTTCACTTTCAGTTCCTCCCTTGCAGATAGGTTTCCATATTACCACCCGTTAATTATTCATGTATGCTCGCTTGGCGCCTTGCTTGGAAAATAAAGCAAACTCTTTGGACCGGCGATACAGAATCACACGGTGACCTCTCTGCTGAACCCTAGTGTATTGTCCGTTTTGTCTCCCACTGTTGCAGAGAGAGAAACTGGAGCCGAGGTGGAGATTATTTCTTCACGTGTTAAACTTGTCTCCAGCGCAGCACAAATCTATAAACAGCCAGCAGAGTGTGCGCAGTGCTTGAAGAGCAATGTACAGTCCCTTTTGTAATGCGCAAAATGATATCTCTGCAGTGTAACCATCTCTATTACAGGGGGAAGAGATTGTCTTACCCTTTGGATCTGCTTCAAAGAGCACAACAAATGAGCTTGGGCTGCTTGATATGGACTTGTAGGGCTCATGTTTATCTACATAAGGGAAATGTCAGAGCTAAGTTGAAGTTGGGCAAAAAGACAGATAGCAGATGCGATACATGTTTTCTTTTGTTTTTTTTATGACCATGACGTCAGATGAAATCGACTCCAATTAACTTGTAAAATAAAATGAACTAATAATCCTGTTTCTATTTTCACAAGAGTTAACAAGGTTTACAACCTTGTGATACTATGACTCCCCCAACCAATCAAACCACATTTTACGCTTCCTTTCTATGTTATGGCTCCTTTTTATGGAAAATATTCTCACTCCTTGCTAGTTTTTTTTTGTTATTTTTTTTGTTTGTTTTAAGTCATAATTAGCAAACAAATTATTTGACTATATGATAATATCAACCTAAATCTCACCACCTCATCAAAGTCCAAATGAGCATTTATGAAATTTTAAACCATTCCTGGGGCACCATGATCACAAGAAAGGAAAACCCAACAATGAAATTACAAACAGCCCTAAGAGATTTTTTTTCTGATGATTAATATCATCACTTAGGTCAATGAATACTTTAAAAAAGAAAAACAGTAAACACAGCCTATGTTCTATTTAGTTTATTCTTACACCTCCATTGAACAAATCTTCACAACATGTACAATTGATATGTCCTTGACATAATAAACAGGAGCTTATTACACTATAGTTTTGCATCTCGTGCAAGCCCTTTTAAAAGTCCTTTATGTCCTGATGATGTGGATGCTTAAAAATCCTGGAAGCACTCTTGACTGTTGCAGAAAGTGGAGGGAGGAGGAACAAGCACACTGATAAATGAAGAAAGAAAAAAAAAAAGTATGATTAAATTCACCCAAAACAAATTTTGGCAATCTTATAAGATCATAACTCCTGGAGACCTTGTTAAATTGTTTCAGACACTGCATTGTACCAGCAGAAAGTTTGAAGTTTGAATAACATTACAACAAATCCTGCAGACATATGAAATGAGGGTTTTTTTCTGTTATGCAAAATATGTAAGCAATAATGAAAAAGATAAACAGAAATTTCAGCCACTGCCAGTCTAAACTTTGGCCATTACATTGTTTAAAACTCCCACAAACAGAAAAGGAGATTGAGAAATTAATAAAACATTCAAAGAAAATCACAATAATGTCTGATGCTTAATTATGAATGAAAAGCAAACATTTCCTCATTTATTTACCTTCCAGTGTAAATGCGGGCACATCAATCACGCGCCCTGGGTGGCTGGTAATACTGCTGCGTGGGTCTAGTGCGTCTCGGCTGTCCATCTCCCCCCCGGCGAAACTCTAGTGAGCTGTCATAGAAACCATCATCTTCCTCCTGCCATTATACATTTGATATAATTGTGATGCGCTTCGGTAAGTAATCAGACTAGATGTCATTCATATTTGATTAGCTTTCTGCACCTCAAAGGAATACTGATAAATGAGTATGAACCAGCAAATTCCTTTTTCTGAAATAAGTTTCCATCCATAATCTATACCTGCCTACTCTAATTCAAGATTGCAGTGGGCTGGAGTCTATCCGTGTTGCTATAAAGCATAAGGGAGGATACGCCCCAGACAGGTTGCCAGTTCATCACAGGGCCAACACAGAGAGACAAACAACCACTCACACTCAGTACTAGGGTCAATTTTGCCAAACATGCATGTTTCTGGATTGTGGGAGGAAAGCGCAGAACCTGAAGAGAGCATGCAGACGGGGAAACTAGGGATGGGACGATACACTTAAACTGACGATATGATGCACCTCGTTATGCCAGGGTCAGGAAACGATATGTCCCTATATGATATAAAAAATAAATAAATAATTAAAAATATTACTGCGTAATTACAACTTATTTATTTTTGTTTCAGTTGCACACAGGGAAACACAAGGCCTAACTGGCAAAACACAAACAAGAATACTTCCTTTGTGCTGCTCTAACCCTAGGTTAAGTTATCTCAGCCTCTTGTAAGTCATGGCCCTGGCCTAGGATTGATTCTTCCTTAGAAAAATTAACATATCTAAATTAAAATGTTAAACTTCTTTTTGTAATGTTTTTTCTAGTCTTTAATTCGCGATCCAGTTTTTTTCAAACTTGATACGTTTTGGATTGTGATATTTCGCCAAGCAATATTTCGTCCCATCCCTATGGGAAACCATGCAAACTCCACATGAAAAGGCCCCAGCAGAGGTCCAGACATGCAGCTCTTTAAATAAATAATGAATTCTTAAAACTATGACGTTTTCTTTTTCCTTACCATCAAATCAGCAGCAACAGGTTTAATGTTAACCAGGAGGACCTCTTCACAGTTTCCATAGTCACTGAAAACGACGACGGCCGTAGAACCAGACGGATGCACAGCGTCTATTCTGGCATGGTAAAACTTTACATAATCAAGCAGAAACAAAAGAGACATTTATTTAATATACAAACAACTACCATATTAACTCACTGCAGTCAAATAAGGGATGTATATATGTCCCACTTTTTGTTTTTGTTTTATTATATATTGAACAAGCTTCTGGAACAACCTACCTTGCTGTCTTCCCAGTACAGTGCCAGACACTGATCTCCAGGTTTCCAAGCATGCTCTGCGACATGACTTTTCTCTGGTCCTCGGGGACCTTGGCCCTTGCCCTGCCCTGGCCTTCTTTTAGGACCAGGGTTATTAGGAGCGTTTTTCTTGGGTACCTGCTCCTTGTTAGGAGGAAAGGATGGGTTTGTTGGTTTAATTGGTCCAGTTCTTTTATATTCCAATTCTCCATTCTGGAAATGAGATGGGTTCCCTGTCACTGTTCGAGGACCCTGTGTTAATCCTACTTCATGGGGAGTCCCTGAGCTTCCTCCTTTTGAGTTAAACACTGATGGCCCACTATCCCTTTGTCTATCAAAGTGGTCCGAGTTGGGCCTGTCACCCTTCCCCTTCCTCCTGCTGTTTGCTTCATCATTTCTGTCTATACGTTTATTGTTTCCATGTCCATCCACTTCACTTCCTGCAGAATTATTCGGTTTAGATGAAGGACCGTTATCTTTCATCCCTCTCCTGTAAGACGGTCCGGACATATTCCCTCCTCCATCTCCATTCCGAGACCGTTGGTGGTAAGATCCACTAAATTCCATCTGCTGCTGAGTCATGATGGGAGAGGGAGCAACATGTTCATCTCTCATTTCTCTCCTGTCGTTTTGCACTCGGTCAGATGTGCCTCGTGACCACCTCTCTTGGCCCTTCCACTGCTGGGCGTGAGCTGATGAGGTTGTGTAGTTAGAAACTGGCTCCTGACCAGGTTTAGGAAAATCAGTGTCCCTGTGAAAGCGAGGTGGTTTGTCATTCCTTTGTTGCCTGTGGTCATTATGTGAGGGGTACTTGGTCTGCGATATGTCTTTGGTGTGATAGTTTGAGTTGGGGAAATTTGCTTTGTTTTCTTGGTGTCTCTGTGGCGCCAGGCTCTTTGGCTCTGAGAAAAACAAACCAACAAGTGATCAGTGTGATCGAAAACTTTGGCAAATCAAAAACTGGATGACTAAAATAGGAAATATTGTCTAGTTCTGCAGTAATTTCCACATTGTAGGGAACATGCTTTAAAGGTCCATGTTTGTTTTGATCCTTGGATCTTCCGCTCAGGGCAAGTATTAAAAAACAAAAACAAGTGTTTATTTAATTTTCGTTTCAAAGTTGAAGAACTAAAAATGAAATATGAGGCACTTTTTATTTTAACTGTAAAAACCAAACTGAAAATCATCTGAATTTGGTTTTATAATTTGGAAAATTAAAAAATAAAAACACTCAGATACAGTACAAACATTAAAAACTGTCTACTTTTACTGTATTTTCCCACTGAAAGTCATGGCTTATGTGGATGAATCAAAGGCTCTGCAGTGGGTTGGACAAAGAAATAAATTGTTCGGTGAGGTAGTAGGAGCCCCAAGGCGGACAGGAAACCCGGCAACATGCTTAAGTTCGATTTTCAATTTGTAGCGGCCGATTCTCCATATGCATAAAGGATAATTCCACTGAATTTGTGGGAACATAGACTACATTAGACCAGATCCTGTCAAAAAACTACCATACTTAGACTCTTCAAATCTGAACTGATACAATATGCACAGCATGTGGATTCATTATAACACAGTTTCTGATTTGTGAAACCTTTATTCTATATGTGAAAATGCAAATTAGGGCAATTTTATAACTTTTTTGGCTTCTAGATCACATTAGATCAGGTGTTGATCAAAAACTACAATACGTAGACACTTCAAATCTGGACAGATACATTGACCCCAATATGTAGATTCATTATTGCAACCCTGTTGCTGGGTTTCCCGTCTGCCTTGGCGCTCCTACTACCTAACTGAACTGTTGACTTCTTACGCCTGGTTCACACCGGACGCGGAAGCGACGCGGAACGGAAGCCGCTTCCTTTCGGCGCCCATGTAAACCTATGGTGTCATTCACACTGGACGCGGAGCGGCGCGCCGCGGACGGCCCGCGCCGTGGAGCGCCAGTTTCAGCGTCTGGTCTATTTTTTGCGCAAGCCGCGAGTGATCCGCGTCAATTCTGCAGGAAGTCACACTAAGAAACACGAGACAATCCGGTCAATTTTCAATATTTAAGCACTTTTCAAATTAAAATAAAATAAAAATATTATAATAAATATGACAAATGCGATCATATATGTGTATCTAAACATTAACAGTAAATGATCTAAACAGACTAGAGAGTTGAAAACAAACAAGCAAACACACACAGAC
>JAPMNP010674130.1:0-11256 GCA_029874935.1 Atherina boyeri | reverse complement strand
AAAATTCTTCACTTAGGAGAATGTGTCAGATTATTAACGGAGGTCATGATACACCAATGATAACACATTTATAAATGCAGACATAGATTTTGGCCTGTAAACAACGGAAAATGTTACACAATGTCCCTTTAAGGTGTTACTGGAGCTCAGCTGTGTGGATTTTTGCATATTCAAGTTGGGTTTTCCTGCATGATTCATATTACGAAGGCTGTACTTCACCCCAATGGCTGCAGGGATAAGCTTCCCCTCTGTGACCCTGAATAGGGTACAGTGTATATAGAAAATAGATAGAGGGATCTATTTCAGGATATGTGCCCAAAGTGAAGAGATACAAGTCTAAAATAGTTTCCTTGGGGGAATGACACAGAGAAAACATCAACAAAGACGTTTTGCGGTCTTTAAAAAAACAGCAGTGGTGTCTCAACATTGTATATTTGTAGTTCAGGAATATTGACGGGAAAACTGCTGGAGAATTTTTGGCGGAGGTATGAATGAGCTAAATAGTTCAACCTGCACAGGTCACTCCTCCACACATCCTCCTCCTTTCGATCCTTCTTGAGTCCAGACCCTGTGTAATATCTCTCAAGGAATGTGCCATGTCACAGTAAAAATGAAAAAAAAAAAAACTTTCTCTGTTTCTTCCAGGGATCTCTAGGTTTTCTGCTCACAGAAGATGACCATTTATGTTGTACAACCTGTATTACCTCACTTTATTATACTCTATAATGAATAAGATTAATCATAAAACAGAAAAAGAATAGTGTTAAAAAGGTGTACCGTCCTTGGTGTTCATCTGGTAGTAAATTTTCAGCCGTATAGAAATCCTTCACCAACATGCCAAAAATGACCCTGTTAGATGTATGTGTGCATCAGCCAGCAGTTTTTTGTCCCCATCTTTTCTGAGAATCGATACGTTTATTGACATATTACTGCCCCCACCGACCTGCCCCCATATTTGTGGATTAATGGCATAGTTTGTATGAAGTACACGCCTGAAATATTGCCCTCTGCTGTTTGCAGGGATGAGCGTAACAGTATTTGCATCCATCAGTTTCAACTAATAGCTCAAAATACAGTTATTTTAAGATATTCTACATGTATTGTAGGTAAATGGGNCAAGAGAATAAATGAATAGGAAAAAAAGCAAAAATTTAAATGCATCATAGCTTCTGAGTGTTATTCAATGTTCAGCTGACATGCGGCATCTCAGGCTTGTTGTATTGACCACTGTTTCTCTGACTCATCACCACTTTTGTCTCTCAACATATTAACTATTCGGTTTTCAAAGGACCCTCAGAGCACATAAACAAACAGTAACTTATCCCAGTGTAAAATGAACATGGTCTGCTTTAAATAAACTATATGAACGGCCTGTAATTTCTTGCATGCTTTAACTAATTAACCCTCCTTCACTCTTCCCATACATGAAGTATTAAACTTTCCACTCGGAGGGATGAATTTTGGTTTGGTCTCAGCATAAGGAAAGAGTGACTCATGTATAAAACTATGCATTGATGAGGACGAATGTATCAATGCAAAACTGTTCTCACAGCAGCCATAACAGCATCTGGCTTGACCGCATCGTAATCACACTTACTGTCGGATTAATAGAATGGTTAGCGTGCAAATGTCTGTAGTGGCGTCGCTTTCCTTCGTCAGCACTGACAAGACTAAACAAAGGGCCTGCATTGAAAAGTTGGGAGATTTCAAATCCATAATTGGATCAACTGGCTATTATTACTTCATAAATGCAGCAATTGCCTTCAATTTTGCTCTCTTGGGATAAAACAGAAAACATGTGTGCATAAAAGATGCATATTTGTGGAAAAGGAATACCCCTTTTCTCTTCATCTTTCTGTCTTTCATTTGCTTCCTTCTCTGCCTGCAGTCTTGTCCTCTTCTAGTGCTGATTTCTATACGTTCTTTGTCTCCACAGGGTGAGCGGGGAGATGATGGAAGGCCGGGGGCCAAAGGCTATCCTGGCAGGCAGGTGCAGTAAATCTAGTGTTGCGGTGCTGATTGAGCAGGGCCACACACACACACGCACACACACACAAACACACAAACACACACAAACAATAGATGCAACAGTAAATGAAGACTGAATATCACTATTTTGAAGGAGTATATGAGACAAAATTATGGATTTTAGTGGAAATGAAAGAGTGTTGAACTCTTTTTGAATTGTTATGTGTTTTTATCAAACTAGTAATAGTAAACTGTAAAGATATTGGATACAGAATAACTAAACAAAAAAAAAAGAAAGGCCCCTGTCGAGTAGGACCTGTGGTTGAATTTAATGATAAATGCTTCTGGTCGAGTGAGGAAATAAAATGTCAAAAGGCTTCCATAGTAAGCACTACCCTTGAGAGAGTAAAGGTAATGAAAGTGTAACTAATGACACAGCTCCTTGGTTACAAATACGCTTCCTCTTTTCTTCCAAACTGTGACTGTTATTCCTTACCCCAACGGTAGGAAAAGTGCTAAATGAAAACAGAGCTGGGGAGCATTAGTGCTCCTTTGCATTTAAAGTCTGTTCCCTTTTGGCTTGAAAGGGAAATTAAACTCCCAAAACAGCCGGACGACTGTTCACTCGGTTTCGTCCCTGAATGTTCGAGATAAAGTGGAGCTCACCCTCTCAGCTTTAACACACTTACTACGTCAGAACTCGGCTCCCTTTAGACACTTAATGATGTGTGATGGATTAGGTTTTAGCACCCCCTACCATTTGTAGGCTGTGAATCACTAAGGCTGCATGTTTATGTGGAGACGCTGTGGGGAGTTCTCCTGAGCTGAGACTTGCAGGGAGAGATTGTCTGCTCTGGCGGATGGGCTGGTTGTGTCCCTGAGAAATGAATGGGAGTGCTATTGTGTTGGAGTCTTAGCCCAGAAAATGTCAGCCATAATGCTACTTCTTACTTAGTTCCTTCACTTTAACTTGCGTGTTTCCTGGTTGAATAAACACAACTACAACCAGAACATAAGTCTGACAAGAAAAAGGAGCGCTGCAACTGTTTTTAACCACATAAATATGTTTTATCATCTTTCACATTAGGGTTTACCGGGGCCTGTAGGAAGAATGGGGCCAAAAGGAGTCAGGGTAAGTGGATATTAGATGGTTTTAGTTTTTTGCTTCCTTTTTTTTTGTCATAAATGTAGACCGTTGAAGGTAGTGGGTTTAATCTGGAAATTAAACTTTTTTTTTTTTTCAAAGTAGTCAAGTTTGATAATAACCACCTTTCACCAAAATGCTGTAAATTTCACACAAGTTTTCCTTGTATTTGTACTGTTTTTTAAATTCCTGTCAAGGACTCTCGATCAACTTCCTTTGGCAGCCACGTTGGAGAAAAGGCTGTTTCCTCTCTGCATAATGACTCTTTTGTACTTCCACTTTCATAAATGAACTGTGAAATGCTTGCCTAACCAGTGTGGGTACATAAAAAAACAGACCACTGTCATAAACAGCATTCATCTGCCCTTGTTAACTTTTCGATGACGATGACAGATGGTTTGGTCAGTGTGTAAAATAAAGTTTTCTTGGCCGGATATCGTAAAACTGTTCACCTCTGGTGCAGAGTGTAACCATTATGCTGTCAGATGGAAGCTTCAAATTTAATGTCATTGTTATTTCTGCTTTTCTGCTGGGCAGGTTTTGCACCAAGGTCTTCAGAGATCCCTGATGGGAGGGTATGTGCCCTTGGACTACATCGTGGAAGCCAGCACCATGCAGTCCATGGGCATATACACTTGCTTCAAGGCTTGGTTCTTCAAGACAAGTCCACTGTTACTAAAGCCTGTCAGAACTGAAACAGATCTTTAAAGAGAATTTGTTAGTGACGTTGATATCTATTGGTCCTGAACATCTGTCGTCTTTCCTCAGTCTCATTGTGTCCACCTATCCTCCTTTTTTTCTTTTTGCTGCTTTTCTTCCTGTCTGTGCCTTATTCGCTCCTCTGCTCCATCTTTTTTCATTCATCTATTCAGGGTCACATTGGCATCCCTGGGCTTTTTGGCTTTCCCGGTCCTGATGGGGAGAGAGTGAGTATTAGTGGCCATGAGTGAATGTACTTCAGGCCTGCATAATGACTGTCCGTGGGCCAACATGATGGCGTAGGAATACATTTCATCGCTGCAGAAATGATACACTCGAGGCAGATTTGGCTAAATCAGTATTCAGAGCTTCATGTGGAAAAAAAAGTCCCCTCATACGGCGCTGGATCGGGCCTCACGCTACAACCCATCTACTGTCCTGGATAATGTTAAAGTGCAGAAGATGGATCTAAATTGACTTGGTCCCAGCTATAATTCAAATTCCCATTAAACTCAGAGACTGAGGATCAAAACCAAGGCACTGCATTTTTTTGGACTTGATTGATTCGATTTAGCTTTACAAAATAATCTTGCATCAAGAGTTATCTTCAAAGATTAATTTTTTTACTGAGCATTTTTTAGATGAAATGATGACCTGATACTGTAGGAAGTTCTATAACAGTACTTTTGCCAACTATCTGAAAAACAAAATTTGAATAAATCTTGTTTTACTCCCTGCTGTTAATCTAAAGCCAGAAATTTTGTTTTTATGTTTTTGTTCCATCCTGATCATTTATGATTCATATTTATGACATTTATGATGTTTAAGGGGCAATACAAGTTCATATATCTTATAAACTATTAGATAAAACATGTTTGAGTGATTTCTTGTGCTTTTTAAACATCTCAGTGTGTCTCCACTCTGTTTTCTGTCCCATTTTTAGGGAATTCCTGGCGTTCATGGGAAGAAGGGCAAGATGGGTAGGCCGGTAAAGTTTTCTCTCAACATACTTCTCAGACAACATTGTTAAAGCAGCCTTATGGCAGATGTGATGCTTGTGATTGATGTGTTCTAACTACAGATGAAATGTAACCTGAAATAACTCATAGATACATAGAAAAAGTGACTCGCTGCACATGGAAGCTGTGGCACCATAAATAATAATAGTAATAATAATAATAATAATGATGATAATAATGATTTTAAAAATGAGAAATTTATTTTCTTTTCTTGCTTTGTATAAAGTGAGTTATGGTTCTTTTGATCCATATTTTCATATTGATGTTGATTAGGAAACTTGTGTTTTGGACTGCAAGCTTATTACTGTTCTTGTAATACATCAGGCGGGTATGATAGGGGGGTGGGGTCAGTTGTGGGTTTGGCCCTCTGGAGGCTTTGCCCACAGACCAGAGAAATCTGTCGTCACTGGTGCCTGGAAGTGCGTACATTTCCCATCCTTCCAGACTAACATGGAAAATAGCAACCCTGCATACAACCACACATATGAATGAGATATTTCCCAGGCCGAGGCTGGTTGTACATGAGTTTTCAGTGTTATGCAATTGAAGTTTAAAAGTAAGCATGTGATAGCCAAGCCAGCAGAGACATTCATCTTCCTCTGTGGTGAAAAGTGAGGTCAGTTTCTTTAAGAAGTTATTTTTTCCTTAGTCCTGACTCAGCAGTAAAGCAATGTATCTGACTGAGATAAAAGAGGGAATTGGGATGTTTTAAAAGATCGAGAAAGTACATTTTAAATGGACTATTTTGCAATTTGTGACATCTAACTGCTGCACTTTCCCTGTGTCAGCCATACAGACGCCATTTATCTTGTGAGTTATATTTTTGAAAACAGCAGTGAGGAAGGACTGCAGCTGCACGGATCTCAGGATAAAAGCATCTTCCCAAGCTGTAGGAATGTGGACGTCAATATATGACAACAAACACTTGCACGCTTCTCTGATCAAACTAAGTTGGTTATTGACATTTTTCTTTTTCTTTTTTTTTGGAAAGACGCAAACTTTTCCACATTTGTAAAGAAGCAGCTTGCCACTCAAACTTTCTTCTCTCCTTCATCTCCTGAGGTCTGTCATTGAATCCCCCCCTATTCTGCCTGTGCAGACAGTGAACGAGGAAGATCTTTTTTCTATTCGGCCATCTATCATTTACCTCTCCACAGCACTCGCCTTCTATCCATAGGCAAGTGATCTGTGGCAGGTTGAGTGTTGACCTTGGCATACTGACAAGCACACGATGAGCGTGTGGCCTCGCGGCTGCATCACGCCTCTTGTTCTCCCTCTATAATGGAATTACGAGCACCAAGCAAAAAAAAAGGGCTCAGTCAGCAGTTCCTGGGCCAAGCAGCTTTATTCAGCCATTTAGGAAAGTCCTGGGGGTTTGGTTTGCAGGCCGCTGAGCACTTCCCTCACAGCGCACGCACACACACACTGATCGCTTGGAAACGCTCAGCCGTGGAATTTCCTGCCGGTCTCCCAGGAATGAAAGCCCTGGGAGCGTATTTGATGGGATTTGCTTGGCCTTACTCTGCAAACTTCTGTTTTGGGAAACACTTTGTTGATCTCCTGGGTTTGGTGTAATAACTTCACTGACAAACCATGTCATTTCCAAATACATCCAGCATCCAAATGGGCATTTTGACTTTGTAAACATGATAATGCCAGTCAGTTCTCCCCCCTCTAGTAACATGACCATCCTCTTTGTTTGTGTGCTCAGGGGTTTCCTGGTGATTTTGGAGAGAGGGGACCTCCTGGGCCTGATGGGAACCCAGTAAGTGGAAGAAAATTGAACATTGCAGCATTCGTTACGCTCAGTTGTTTGCACACAGTTGTGATAACTGGGATTTGTGTAAATAAATACAAACTTCATGATATTTTCAGATGAGATCAAGAAAAAGAGTGAAGGAACCCTAAGATTTCATCAGATTTTAACAGATTATAATCACACAAAGTAGCTCTTTTTTTTTCTTTCCTTTTTTTTTTAGCACATTTCATCCAAAAATGCAGCTGAAAGTGCTTCCCAAGAGACCAATACAGTTTAAAAAACCTGAAGCAAGCAAAAGGCTGCTGCAATATCACTTATTTTTTAGTGTTGTTCCCGTTAAAACGAGCACACCATTCGTGGAAAAATGCAACACCGTTAAAACTTATTTGCAGATTGCTTTACAGCAAGACCATTTCATTCTCCTGTGCACCTGACTTTGAAGCAGATTGGTTGCAGTGATTCAGTCAGTCAGCCACCCATCATAATCCACACTGATATGAGGGCAGCAGCAGCAGTTTCACTCAGCGCTCCTCTTTCTTTAGCTTGACCCTCGCTGCTTGTGACTGACAAGGTCAGAGTAAGATTGGCTGACCTCCGAGTGTCTCCTCCAGGCTTCATTTCCTCTCCCTCCAGAGGAAAGAGGGAATGTTCCATTTGGCTAAATCCATCTCCTTTCATTCAGGAGAGATGGAGGAGGCGACAGGAAGGCCACACTGTGCTGCTCTGTGTCCGTCGTCCCTCCACTGTGTGCTGGCTTGGAGAGGATGTTGGCACGGCAGCCGTTCACTGACTGTGCTTAACTCAGGAAAAAAAAGATTATTCATCAGAAAAAATATAGAAAAGGACTGTATTATTTCACAAATGTGCTACACCTCCAGCTCTACACTCAAATATGACAGCATTTTTTCAATTTTTTTTCTTCTCCCCTTCCTGCTCAGGGGGAACTGGGAGCTCCTGGGCCACATGGAGTCATCGGTCTTGTTGTGAGTAACCCTAGCTCTAACCCTAACATTGTTTTTGTTTGTTTTTTCCTACTTTTTACTTTGTTGTTCTATAAAAGCTCTTCTACATTTTTTCAGGTCACAAAATATCAGTTTGTTTAGTGCAGCATGTGCAACCACGTAGAGCAGGTGTGCCAAACTCTGGTCCTCAAGGGCTGCAGTCCTATACGTTTTAAATCTTACCTTGCTCCAATGCACCAATGCCTGGAATTAATGGGTCATAGTGCAGAGGTTGACTTGAAGCTGTTGGATCCATCTGATTTGATTGGATTTGGAGCAGGGAAACAACTATAAGCTGCAGGCTTGCGGCCCTGAAGAACCGTAGTTTGACATTCCTGAGGTAGCGTATTGATTCTCAAACTTTTTGAACCATCCTAATTTTGATTATATTATTTTAAAAAAATCTGCAGTCAAACTAATAACATGTGAATATAAATTATACTGTTTATGCAGTACTTGAAATGCCATACATTTGATATACTGGGAGTTGAAAATGGAAAGGAATGCAAAGGCCTTTTCCTTTATTTTCAATATAAATTAACTACATAGTGTCGAAAGTTTGTGTTGGCTCTTCTCTTGGATTAGAAATGCCTTGTTTGAGAAGACTTGTTCACACAAATAACATATGGAAAGTTGTGCATTAGTTGAGTGTATAAATCTGTAGATAAAATATTGGATTAAATACTGACAGCACTTTTTCTTGTTTTATCCTATTATACAAGTAGTTCTGACATGGTTTTGATATTGTTTTAAACCTTTTCCTCAAGAAAGCCCCCTGTACAGGGGGCTGCGTGAGATGTGTGCAGTACAGCTGATCTATATCCAGGCTGAGAAGCATAATCTTAACATAGCATACCCAAATATTGGGGAGAAATTCAACTAAAATGCTCTACTGAGCATTGTCCCCTAAATAAAACACAATTAAAACCGCAAAAATAATATAGTATGTTTCACCGTTTGTATTTTGTAGTCAAAAGTTATATTTCAGTTGGGAAATAAAGCTGCTGAAGTCTATTCCTCTCACTCTGTTAGTTTGAAATTAATCATGATGGTCTTGGGTGTTTATATGAAGACAAAGTTTGTTTTTTTTAGGTATATTGAGCCCTCTTCCTGCAATATACCACCTTTGGGCCAACTTCCTTCTAAATCCTCCTCGTTTTTCTCTGTATGCCCCCAGTGGGGCGGTTTCGCCCTGTTGAACGACCCTATTATAGAACTTCATCCCTTTTTGCACAGTGACCAGATTTAGATGGCTGTTATCAAAATGGTCCAAACAAAAACTATCTTCATTTGAAATCACTTTCTTTGGTGAATGTCATATTTGTTTTTTGATAGGAGTGGATGTTTTTTGTTGATTTTTTTGTTGATTTTTTTTTTTTTTTACAATCATTTCTGTGTGGTGGTTTTTGCAGGGAGACATGGGCCCTGTGGGCTTAATGGGCTTACCAGGGCTGCCAGGACTCAAGGTAAATCATGCAGAAGTTCTCAAGCAAAGGTTAATCTCACTTTGACCTGTCGCAGTCACTGAATTATTCTTGAATTGTTAGAATAACAACGGTCTGGAACAATATATGTTCCAATGAACTATTTTTTTCTTATCATTTGTTCATTTTATTTTGCTTCAAAGGGAGTAGATGGAAACCCTGGGGAAGCAGGACTGAAAGGTGATAAGGTGATCTGCATATGTCTCTCCCAAATTATTAGCATCCTTTTTACTGCACAAGAATCCAAAATATAAAAAAAAATACCTGAAGGAACTGAAGGGGAACACACAGTTAAAGACGGGCTTCTGTGTCATCACAGAGCTGTGTGTTCAGCCAGGGGGCAGAAAGCAGTTCTCATTCTGGTTTGTTTGACAAAGCTCAGCTCCAAAAAAGACACCGAGGCGGTAAACCTAGCAAAAAAAGATACATGAGCGATGGGTAAAATTTCTAGTGAGTATGAAAAGAAACCAAGACTTAACCTGTTGAAACCATAATTACCTGCATCATTGATAAGAATGACATCAGGAATCATCGGTAGCCCTATTAAGAGTGTGAATAACTCCAGTCACAGCCCTTTGCCAAGGTAGCTGTCAGATAAGTCTTACACAATATCCCTTCAGAGGGTGTAATCTATGTTAAATGGGTCACGTTGTATAGGGCAGTTTTACTTAATAAGCCCAGTGCTGCTAATATTGTCAACTAAGCAGAGTAGAAATACACATACACCTATGTACAACTGGGTAAAATCATTCAGAAATATCATTGGCTTGCATTTTTTAACAAATCCATATTAAAGCTTTAAGCTTTGGAACAGCATTTTATAACTGGGCTGTTTAATTACTCAATCAAACAATGAAAATATATGTTTACTAAAAATATTTATCACAATGTTTAGCTTGCGAACTGCTGTTTTGCTCCCTGGATGTGCACACATTTGGTGATGTCTGCATGAAAGAAAACCATATTTGATGCCAACATTGTTTTACTTAGCATTAATAAAGCAGGAGTTGTTTATTGAATATTTCTATTGTAAACACCGGGCTTATTATTTGCCGTTTTTGCTTTTTTTACAGGGTGATGTCGGCTTGCCAGGAGAGCAGGGGGAGTGTGGATTCCCAGGGGACAAGGTATGTGCAAGTTGCTGTCTGTTCCGATGATACAGCAGGTCATCCATAAACAGGCTGTCCGATGCATTGTTTCTTGTATCCTATATCCATTGTCCTCTATTAGATCAGCACCTTGTGTGTCATGTCTGACACCATCAGTGTGCTCGTGGGCATGGGTTGATGAGACCTGTCCTAAAGTGCCTTGTTTTTGCTCTCTGAAGTGTTATTGATGTACAGACCATTTGCTTTTCCCCTGTACCAACTTCTAGACACTAAAAGCAATTTGAAGGTGCTTTAAAAAATGTCTCCCTGATGGTAACTGGATAATGGACCATAATCTAAAAAACCTAAAGTGTGAAAAGCTTTTGCAGAATACTAAGTGTGATTTTTGGTTTTCAAGTACTTGGTTGTCTTGTTGACTTGTTTACAATTTGGTTTTTATGTTTCAGGGCAGCCAGGGCTTACCTGGGTTGCCAGGTCCTCGCGGCAAACCTGGACTTCAGGTATTTTCTTTCCTTCGTTCAAACACTGAGTGCCGATACAGAAAAGGTTTAGTGATCTTCATGGGATGATTATTTACAAAAAAAACATATTTTTTTTCTCAGAAATCCAAATGTTAGATGAGATGTTTGTATTCTTGGTTAAAATAGGTGGAAATTTTCAAACATGCTCAAAAAGAAACTGTATCTCATGTTCAAGAATTTTGGTGTAATCAGGCACAAACAATCCCTTAAAGCTCGGCGCACAGTTACTTTTCCAGTGTGAGTTCTTCCTGAGCTTCAAATAATTCCACTTGTGATCAAAAGTGTCCTAAATATCCTCAGTGCATCTCCACCTTATATGGGATTATTGCGTGGAAAACTCAATCTTCTGCTCCTGCAACAGTGATAGCAGCCATGAGGATCCACATGGAGATTAGCTATGAGAATGAAATTTCCCATTTTTAGCTAATATTGGACTTCCTTACTGGCATGTTAAATAATAGACCCTGTAAAAAATATTCAATGAATCTGTGCTGTGATTGACTGTTCATTTCATCAACATCATTCAGGGCAAACCAGGTGAAAAGGGCCCTG